>APFE031250908.1:0-22918 GCA_000404065.3 Pinus taeda
GAGACCGGGAAAAGAGGAAGCTCTGGTTAAACTAGAGGAAATATGTCGAGACAATGCTGCAGAGATTTAATATGCTGGATAGTAAACTGGTGAAGGTTCCTATTCCTGTAGGTGTGAGGTTATTTGCTAAACAGTGTCCCAAGACACAAGAAGAGGAAGAGGACATGCCCCGTGTTCCATATGCAAGTGTAGTCGGTAGCTTGATGTATGCAATGGTTTGTACTAGACTAGACATTGCACATGTAGTGGGAGTATTGAACATGTTTATGTCAAAACCAGGGAAGGATCACTGGATAACAGTGAAGTGGGTTTTCAAGTATTTGCGTGGCACTAGTGATTATGGTTTGTGGTACCAAGGAAGACCATGATTGGACAGAGTGTTGGATATTTGTGGCTTTGTTGATGCAGACTAGACTGGAGATCTGGATCAGAGAAGATCTACAAGTGGGTATGTGTTTAACCTATTTGGAGGTGCAGTGAGCTGGATGAGTAAGAAACAATCTATAGTGGCACTATCAACTACAAAGACAGAATACATGGCAGCCACTCATGTAAGCAAGGAAGCAGTTTTGTTGCAGATATTGTGTTGAAGTATGGGGTTAGTACAGGGAGCTATAAGGATAGACTATCACAGCCAAAGTGCAATTTTCTTGGAAAAGAACCCTGCATATCATTCAAAGACAAAGCACATTGATGTTCAGTATCACTTTGTGAGGGATATGATATAAGGCAAAAAGGTGTTGTTGGTAAAGGTGGACACTTTGAAGAATACTGCAAATGCATTGACAAAATTTGTGAGCTCTAAGAAGTTCTCTTGGTCTAGATAAACAATTGGTGTTGCAGGGCTGGATAAATGACTAAGCTCTCTTGTGGCCCCCTGTGGAAAGAAAACAAGAAGTAGGAGAATGTTGAGTTGTGTTATATTCATTCCACGACTAGACCACGTAGTTAACTGGGGGGTTGGGGGGGGGGGGGGCTTCAACCAAGGGGGTTTAGAGGTTCGCCCCCCCTTCGTTGCGCTGATTGCGTAGCGGGGGGATCATAAGGGGTTTGAAGGGTGCAAGTAACCCCCCTCTATGGGGTCTGGGGCAATGGCCCAACAAATTTTGTTTTTTGGACCCTATATTAGGTTGGACGGACTTAACTATGGTTTTGTGCATGATTTTCGCACATGTTTTTTAGATGCGATGGTTTTCGGTCCATGGTATTGGATGCTTTGGCATGTATAAATATGTATTGTAACATTGAAAGGAACATAATAAAAAATCAAGATGGTAGTCCCGGTTTTGGGATCTAGGGGAAAATCTCTGTGTATATGTGGTTTATGTGTTATGCTCTCGCATTGTTTATTTTCTGTGTTTTAGAATTCGTATGTAGGTAATTTCTGTACGGGATTAAAACCTACATTTTTTTGGGCTTTGACCCTTGTGTTGGGACACTTTTGTAAAACCTAAAAAATATCTATTGAATATTGGATATATGTGATTTAGCCATTGATTATTATTTTATCTTGTTATGAAATTAAACATTCATGCTTGAACAATTAATAATATAAACATCTAAGGTATCTTTCATTCCCATTTTTTAAATTCACTTGTTGCCTTGTAGCGCAATTTATTACAATTTATACATGTCTCATCCCAATGGGATATTGTTTATATAACACTTCCATTTCAATGAAATGAGTGCTCAAAAATATCTAGTGATTGGAAAAATGTTTTTATTTTTTCTAAAACAATAATTTGATTTCTTCATCAAATAATTACATAGATATTTGTTTCACATTTTTGTATATGTTATAAAAAAGGCATAGTGAAACTTTTCTGATTACCATATTTATTAGATTTGCACAAAACTATTTTATTAACCTCTGAATGCTTTAAATGTGTTGTCATTATTGAATGCAATTTTATATCCTTGGTTATTGTATTTTCTAAATCTTTGAATAATATGATGCATAAGGGAAATCATGATAGTTGTTTGGAGGCCAAGATGTGACCAATCAATCATTATGTGTAGGAGGTTTACTTCCTCTAGACCCCAAGGATCATGGTATAGTGGGGTAGGTTACCCACCCATATGTATGGGTAATCATAGGACAATTTTTTCTTCTATGATGCAATTTCCCAGCCAGATGTCATACATTATTTATTATATGTTGTTTTTTTCTTTCCTTTTGTTTTCACAAGTTATTTACAACTTGATATTTTTGGCATGTAACTTAGTTAGCATGATTGTGCCTAAGTTTTTCTTGAAGGTTTAATACTAAGTCCTAAGATGTTCTTTTCTATGGTGACATTTTATTTTCTTTGTTTATGCAGGTCATCTCGCCACATAGTTGCCACTATCGTGCAACTGAAGAAAACTTCTCCAAGTTTCTTGCTTTTCTGGGGAAAAATGACATTGACATTGTTGATGTTGAGGTATATGTCATATAAATTCTTTATAGTATACTTTATTTTATATTTCAGTCTTCATCGTTTTTCATGTCTTATACTCTGCATTAAATTTTCTCTCATTTTTAGAAGAGGAACTCGGTGTTGATGGTAAGAAGCAAGAATTGAAGAAAGAGGAGAACAATAACACTGGAGTCACAAATGCAGAAAGAGAGAGAGAAGAGGACCAATCTAATGATGCCGAAAAAGCTAATATCCTGCATGAGACACACATATAAATATTGATGGTCAAGTCTCTAGAGTTGGTGAATTCATCTACATTGCCTTGGCAACACAATGATAATTTTTTGAAGTGGGGAAACAATATTTCATGTGTGAATTGTAGTCCAACCAATATTAAGTTGGAAACTCATATTGTAATATTTGACATTTTATATAATATAATTTATGTAGTTGAAATTATTTATAGTTTCACTTGATATTATTTAGTATTGTAATTAACACATATAATTCTATGTTTTCATATTAGATGAACATGCACATTGTATGATTTTATTTTTATTTTTATTTTTTATTATATATATATATAATTTAATTGCAAAATTATACTAATTAATTTATGTTGATTAATAATGAATACATAAATCAATCTAAAATTACTAAATTAGTAGTTTATATTGATTAATGATGAATACAAATAAAATGAATATATGACTAAATTAGTTGTTTATCATGATTATTATGAACGTAAATGAAATGAATATAAACTACTAAATTAGTAATTTATATAATGAATATAAAACTACTAAAAAATGCTAAATGACTACTGCAAATGATAAATTTGTGGTTACAAATGATGACTAAATTTTGTATATATATGACTAATAGTAGTTAATTTACAGCATTTTATAACACGACTGAAATTTAGTCATATTTCTTTGGTCATTAATTGGTTTCAAACGATGACTAAAATTTGTATATATGTGACTCTTAGTAGCTAATTTACAGTATCTTATAACACGACCAACATTTTGGTCATATTTATTTGGTCATTAATTGGTTTTCTTGGGTGATCATATAGTAATATATTTTGTTGTATATTTGGTTATTAATTGTGGCAATTAATGATTAAATTAATGACTAAATATACTACTAGACAATAAAATTGAGACAATCAATTAATGACTAAGTTAAAAACGATTAAAAGTTGGTTATGTTATAAGATACTGTAAATTAGCTACTATTGGTCACCGATTGAAAAATGGTCATTTATATGCAAATTTTGGTCATTTTTTTAGTAACTAATTAGCCATTTTCTACTAGTGGTTGGACGTCCCATGAATACCGTCCAATAATCACTCAGACTCTCAACCGGTTCCTATTGTATGAAAATTGATGGTTGAGGTCACTTAACAGCACTTCCTTGATCATGTGGTGAAGAAAATCCTCCCAAGTTTCCTTCTCCTGTACTTGGATTGATTTCTTTTTCTGACCCTCTATTCACTACTTCCTCTTCTTCTGTCGCTGAAAGGATTACTATTTTCTTTGATGCCTTGCCCTCTACTTCCTCTCCTTCTGCGATTAAAATGGGTGTTCTCACTCCCAAGAGTAGTATTGGTTGTTCAACGAACTTCCCCTCAGACGTTGTGTGAGTCCTCACACTAACAATGACTCGTGAATATGCTTCGGATTTAGATTTCGCGATAATTTCCTAGATGTAGGTGTTCCTACCTATATCCTTCCTTCCTTTCCTTGGGGGTCCTCCTCTGCCCCTTTTATTTGGATCTCTATTCATACAATTAAAACATTAAAAGTTCTCACAACTCAGGGCCTGGAGCAAGGTAAGAGAGCTTCCCTCCCTAGGGCGAGAGAATTATTTGGAATAGAAAAGAAAACAAAAACAAAAAAGTAGAAAAAACCCTAATCTTGGGGCCTGGAGAAAGGTAAGAAAACTTCCTTCCCCGGGGTGAGAGAGTGATTCTTAACCAAAAAAAAACAAACCAATCAAGAAAATTCTAAACTCAAGACCTGGAGCAGGGTAACAAAGCTTCCCTCCCTAGGACAAGAGAAATTTTTTCAAAACAAAGAAAAAGGAAAATAGAATAAGAAAAGAAATCTTAAGCTTAGGGCCTGGAGTAGGGTAAGAAAACTTCCCTCCCTAGGGGGAGAGAGCGACCCCTATGCAATCAATCAAAAGAAAGACAAAAAACAAAAATAATAAAGCTCAGAACCTAGAGCAGAGTAAGAAAACTTCTCTCCTTAGGACACAAGTTTGATCCAATGATCAATGCCCGTTGTGCTATTGCACCTTTGATAGCCTCCCAGGAAACGACACCAAAATGTTGGTGTTCAAGTGTGAATGACACTATTCAACCCTTTCCCACATTAATTATCAATCCAGGATCTACTGGTTATTGCAAGGCTAACACACAACGTATATATGCAGGAACAATTGTACAACCTAGAATTGGTCAAGGATTCATTAACAAACAATAAACAATTGTAACAACAAATGGAAATGACAACAATAGTTAACTGTAACAACAAATGGAAATGAAAACTATAATTAACTATATCAACAATTCGATTCACAACGTTTACATCAAACCATGACAATGAGAAGAAGAAATACATTCATGAAAAAGAAAACTAAGCACACACTATCTCAGCAACACTTAATCAGGAGAGTGGACCCAACTCCCTGATCAGGGCTGTGATGAACTCACGAACTCAGAAAAAGATCATAAAGCTGTAATTTTCATTAATATAAAGTCATTGTTACAAATCTCAACTCTCTCGTATGCCAAGTCCCCTGTTTCAAAATCTCTATCCTCTCTTATACAAAATAGTTCCTGAGATTAAGGTAATTGTTTCCCGTGATTACACAATGGCTATAATCAGCCAAAGCTGAATACAAAAGATAGAAAGAGTAAGTTTGGATCAGTTTTGTCGTTATAGCTGCTCTTCAACAATAGTGTTGCCAGCTCAATGATTAAACTTAGCCATTTGACTTGGAAATATGCCCATAAGATAAAGTTTAGCGAGTGCTTTTGGTAATAATCACCTAGACTATGCTTCAATGATTAATTAATTCATAAAGACGTGATTAGAGCTATACTTGCATGATTTAGGATATGAAATAACTTAGTTAGGAGTGCAAATGTGAAGGAAAATGGGATAAAGAGATAAGTAAAAATATGCAAGTTTAACTCCCAACAAGCTTCCCTTCAAAAGCTTTGCCTGTGGAAGAGTATGCTATTATGCATTGAAATGTCCTTATAGAGAAAATCATAAAGAAAATGGAAAGAATGTTTCTACAAAGGAGTTCTTTGATAAGAAAATATTTTACTTTAATGAAGATAGCCATAGCACATTCGATGACCAAGAAAATTCAGATTCAAATTATCGTATACTTATGGCTCCTGAAGATCAATAAATAGGTGAATCAGATAATTGTGAGATAGATGATTTAATGAAATCTCTAAACAAGAATGATAAACTCAAGAATTCTAACCAAGAGTTGGAATCAAAAGAAAACAATATGATTGAAGAAATAAACATGTTGAAAATGGAATTAGAAGCAACCAATAGAAGAACAAAAATCATAAGAAAATAACTTCAAGAAAAGGAAAAGCATTGTGAAACATTAGAATATGAAATTATGACCCTAAAGGAAGATTATGAGACAATAAACAAATGGGAAAATGCATCTGAGTCTCTAGAGAATATTATTAATGAATAACACTCTCCTTTGATCACAACAGGCATTGGGTATACACAATGTAATGACAAAAAATAGTATAGTGTTGTTCCATGAAAATTTCAATCAAGTCACACATCTCCTAGATTAAGGACAATATCTATTCCTAGGCGCAGAGGATGGTTTTATGGATATTGTTTCTCTTGTAACTCATTTGGGCATAAGGCCATTGATCACAAATCAAGTATGCAGAAAATAACTAGGATATGGGATAAGTTCCCCCACATAATTAGAAATTGCAAGCAGATCTGGAGGAAGAAGGAATCTCAACTAGAAACGTAGGGAAGATTAACCCTACTGCATTACATTTCTATTAAAGCTTATTTTTCTTAGTGAATGCATAAGTAACATGAGGTACCTGACCTCATGAGAACAAAAGATGCTTATTAGGTCCTCAGGATCAGTGTTATATAAGTTCATGGGGAGAAATGCATATATTGATGATGATTCTCATGGTTGTGTTGATAATCATATTACTAATAGTGAATCTGATGTGATAACAGTGGACAGGTATAGACAAAACAAGCTTAGGGAGAGATGTAGTTATGAAAATTCAACATTTCACCTTCTGTGTGCAGGTTCTACGAAAGAAATTCACATATATACGTGAGTTATGATTTAAACAATTGTGTATGTTTCTCTATGATGAAGGAACAGTGGGACACGCTTAGCGAAAAGTTATGATATACTTCAATTAGCTCTTATTTGGATTTTTGGTTCCAAATTGATTGATTACAGTCTGATTGATGCTATCTATAAATAGTTTTGGCTTTTATGAGTTGTTTATACTTTGACAGATCTCTGATTGATGAAGTTGCTTTGATGTTCTTATTAGTGGATGACTTGATATGATCGGACTTGACAATAAATAGTTGGCACGGGATCAGGGGGAGCATTTGCTATACTTCTAATAATGCATTGTTGGCACTATTTTTATTGAGAATTACTTTGTACATAATGATGCTTATCATTGGTGATGTTGCTGAAGATACTCATGTTATTGAGGCCTTTGAACGATGATATGTTGTTGTCATAATGCCATGAGTTGATTTTGGTGAAATTATGGCTGATGATTTATTGTTTGAGCCACTAATCAGATTTGTGATGATAGAATACTCTCTGGTGATTATATGATTGAGGATTATTGTTCTTCTTTGTGGAAATAACATGTAAAACTTTTTATCTCATTTGATGATGATGTTGTTGTCATGGATGAAGCTTATGGTGTAGTTATTGGTCTTTACACCTGTTACAAGTACATTTTATGATGAAAATGGTATGTTTCTAGAAGAGTATGGTTATAAGCATGATGATCTTAATGATATGGGATCATAGGGATGAGCATTTGATTATGATGAATTACATAAATGGATCTTATGGATGATTACTGACACTGCATAATAATGAAGTAGTCTTTCATCTTGCATGAAGAATTTGGGCCGAGAGAATGATGTTGATGTAGGTTTCATGAAGATATGGTTACTAATATACTACTGCTACATTTTTTGGATGATACTTGGAGACATGGCATATTTAGTTACAAATTGATGATGTTGATGAATGATGCTACATTTCCATATCTTACTTTATGATGATATGGTTGATTCTCACATATTTTGTTGATGCATGAAAAGATATGGTTTTGGTGCTACAAAATATATATATGGATTTGATGAGGTCAAGGGGATGAGTTCTACGAAACAATCTTATGTTGTTGATGATGCATACTTGGTCATTGGTTGATGATGTTACAGTGCTTTTTGATGATGTTCACGGTGTTGTTGTCAGATGCTTATGGTGCAGATCATATATGGTATATTATGATTTTTGAAGCCTATCTCGGTCTTATTACCTCACTATTGAGGTCTTTGGTCTTGGTTATAAATGTCATATATGTCATTTGATGTAAAAGTCATGTAAAGACCTATGATGTAATAACTATAAAATTCATTCATGTATGGACTATTGTGGTCAAGTCATGTAATCCCATCATTTTGGTAATATGATGCAATGTTCAGTCAAATATGTAACCCAATGGTGTTGGGTAACTAATGTAAGCATGAGCCATTCGTGATAGGAAAGGTCATGTTTGGTTGAGTCATAGAGTCATGTACTTCTTTGTATATCTTTAGAAAATTCAGCGTGTGCTCAGGGGGAGCATGGTCAGTATTCAGAATTCATATCTATAGTGCTCATGTAAACAAAGGGAGAGAAGCCTTCATTCAACACTGGTCAACCCTTTCCCTCAATGTCAAAGGGGGAGAGAAGCTTAGTGTTTGGAGAATGCTTGGTGAATTGGGAGAAAAACTTGGTATATCTAAAAATGTGTTTACATGTATCTACAAGTGGTGGTGACCAAACACCAAAGTGGTTGCCATCAAGTCCAAAGGGGGAGATTGCTGGCATTATGATAAATGTGTTGTCCTTGATGGAAACCTACTTGATGAAGACTATCAACATGATGATGACAAGATGATTTTACAAGCTAGTACACATGTGACAGAGAGTTTGGAATAGGGAATAACAGTCTAGAGACAAAAGAAGGATGAAAGTGATGTTTTGAGAAATACACGTGGGTTCAGTGAAGAAAATCCGCAACACACGCGTGTATGGAAAAGAGAAAGCGCGTACAATTTCTGCACCATGGTATCCTAAATACTAGGGATCTTTACCATGGTATTGGCCCATAGTAATGAGCATGGAAACATATATTTGATCTCATCCTAGAATACCATCGACATCACTAAGGATTTGACTCATGGTATTGGATAAGGCCTAAGCTATATAAGGAGGCGGAGATCGAAGTGTTTTGTGTGCAAGTTATGGGTTATTAGTGAATTGTTTGATCTGAAATAAGTATGCACCGGGGAGTATGATGATGGACCATATCTAATAGATCTGAAATGACTATACATTGAATAATCTTCTTATGGGTTGGTTTGATCTATGATGATAATTTTTTGATGTGTGTGTATGGGTTTAACTGAAGTTCAGTTGTGTAACGAAGGGATGAGTCAATAATTACGGATATGTATGCAGGTTTATTTCATAAAAGGCACATACATACGTGGATCAGGTTCTAAGTAGTAATGTATCTATTCTGCAGTATGGACAAATCTATACACAAGTATCAAATATGAAAGGCACGTACATACGTGTAAGTGTTTTGTAAGGATCATGTACATATGCTAGGGTTTTGTTGAATATGTTGTTTGATAAGCTTGATTAGTCTTGTTGTGTTTGTTGATGTTTGTCAATGAAGTCTTTCATGGTGATCTAGGTTTAACAGTGATGGTTGATGTTGAATTATTTGTGGAATGATTTGTTGAATAGTAATGATGTTGCTATTTGTATGTGGTTCAAACATTTGTGATTGGTTTTGTAATTGATTCAGTGAGTATTTCAATATGACAGTGATTCAGTTTTAGGGTTCAATGTTTTGAGATATGTACACGGGTATGTTTCATGGAAAGCATGTATATACGTTGATATGCTTAAGAATAGTAGCATATATATTTTGATATATGGTTTATCATGGTTTCAGTGACAAAATTTGGTTTATGTGATGAACAATATGTGGATTGGTATTATGGTGAATGGATTTACAGTGATCTAACTGCTTTGGTTGTTTGAGATTGATTTGGGTCTAAGTTGGCACAATGATTAAGTGATTTGATAAAATGATTGGATTTTGTTTTATTATTTAAATGATGCTAGTGGGTCCAGTCTGAAAATTTGAAGAAATGTGGCCTATAGATTTGATTTTTTGGTTAAGGTGGATCCAGTATGAAAATTATGAAACGTTGTCCAAAGAGGTGTTTAGGGTTGGAGCCTTAAGTGAGGAATTTGAAGCTTCATTCCAATGGTAGCTGGTAAATCTGATCAGGGTGTTGGAGCTTCCTTCCGGTGGGTGTTGATAAACGAGATCAGGGGGTTGGAGCTCCCTTCTAGTGGGTGTTGGAGAATGAGAGAAGGTTGTAGCTTTCTGCGGGTGGGTGCATGCGTGCTAGTATGAGTTTGCATCAATACAAGATTGTAAGATGTTTTCTTTATGATAAAACATAAAGACAGAGATGATAAGAGTGGTGGTTTTTTCCCACATTGGCTTTCCACCTAAAAATCCTAGTGTTCATGTGTGTTGATGTATTTCTGATGTGTGATGGTTTATTTTGTTCTTACTACACATGGTTACTATTTAATAATGTCTAAATAGGTATTGATGCACTTGTTCAAGTTAAACAAATGATGAATTAGTTGAAAAGTTGGTTAACTCGATATACGCTACTTAACATCATCATAGTCATGTACATACGTTGGTTCACTGAAATAAAGTCGCATACTAAAATATGGATAAGAAATTGAAAGGTTTTAGTGAGCTTTAAAATATTGATTAACTCCCCATCCGCCTCCTCCTCTCCCTCCCCCTCCCCCTCTCAGTATTTTTCCCAACATATGTGGTGACTGAAGAGCCAAAGGAATGGTTATCCACTATGGACTATCCATGCACTAAGTAAACATTTAATGTTAGGAAGTAACACTAGATGTAGATCTAGCATCACTTGGAAGGAATTACTAATTAAATGTGTTGCGTAACTTTTGATTTAGGCTAAAGATGTGGGGTTAAATCGCATGAAGAGTCCAAATACGATCTCAAAAACTTTGATTGGCTAAACAAGAATTCATAATTATTTAATAGGTTTAGAAAAAATGTTTCTTAAAAGATAAGGCTAAAATATTAAATTAACTTGAAGGAGGTTGTAATCTTGAGTGGATGCAAACTAAAAACCCAAGATCATGCCAGATGTGCATGCTTCCTTGATTCCTTGATTAAAAGGTTTATTTAATGTAGAATTTACATTCATAGATGATATAATGTGTTTGATAGGGTCTTCACAGTTATAAATGATATAATGTGTTTGATAGGGTCCTTACCCTATGGCAAGCATGGAAATTTTCTACGAGGAGTTAGGTACCAACTCATAGTTGAGTATGTGAATTAAATCTCAAATGTAAATACCATTCACCCTTTAAATTAATGGGATTTATCTATCTAGTGTTCTAGGTAACACATTGGAAAACTTTTGTTAAAATATTTTATTAACTAAGGGAAAGGAAATTATTGGTTATTTATGTAAAATTAATAATATAGACTAGAACCTTAGTTTGTGAAATGATTACAATTGATCATGAATTTTACGATGAACATGATTGTTTTTAGAGGGGTTATGATTATCGTGTTCGAAGTAGTAGGGGCTTTAAAAGGTGGTTGGAAGGAGATACTAAAGATTGAGATACAACTAAAACACGTGGAGTTATTACCATTCAAGATGGTAATAATTTTTATGTTTTTAAGTTAAGAGAAAATGATTTGAAATAATTGATATATAGATTTTCATAAATAGTTCATTAAAATAGTTTATAGAATATATCTTGATTCTTTTTGCCTTAATTTTTAAAGAACCATTTGGTTTCTTTCAAGTTAGGAAAATTCATGAGGCGAATGGGGTGGCATAGGAAGGCTTGCACAACCTTAAGACGATGAATCTTAAAGGGGTTATTTTCAAACTTCATTTATCAAAGCCTTATGACTGAGTCAGATGGATCTATCTTTGGTTACTTTTAACATGTGTGGGCTTCAATCTCAATTTTATCACATGGGTTATGAGTTGTATTCAAACAACCCCTTTTGTTGTTTTGATCAATGGTGCAACATCTCCTCTCTTTCATGCTTAGAGGGGTCTTCGCCAAGGTTTCCCTCTCTCTCCATTATTATTTTTGTCGGTTGTTGAGGTTCTCAACAGGCTGTTGGAGAAATCAAAACAAAATGGGGATGTCCATGGTTGCTTGGTTATTCGAGCTCTAGATATATCACACCTATTATTCGTAGATGATATCCTCATATTTTATAAGGGAGACCCTTATGAGGTGGCGATATTAAAGAACATTCTTTCATTATTTTGGAAGGCCACTTGTACATCTATTAATTTTCAGAAATCCTTCATACTTTTCTCAAATTTGGAGGAGGATGAGATTCATCAAATCAATGCATTGCTTCAGATGGAAATCTCTCACCTATACGATAACCTTAAATATGTGGTCTTTCACCTGAAGCCTAATACTTATAAAATGGTGGACTGGCATTAGCTGATCTCTAAGGTTGAGAAATGTATCAAAATTTGGTGTCACAAATGGCTTTCTCAAGTAGGTAGGTTGGTTTTAATCAATTTTTTTCTTGAAACAATACATGCGTATTGGTCCTCACTAGACAGATTCCAAAAGGTGCATTGGAGTGCATAAGGAATGTATGTTACAAGTTTTTATGTTATGGCTCAAATTATGAGATGACCGTTCCTTGGCTAGGGAGGGATAAAATTGCTAAACCAAACACACTAGGTGGTTGTGACCTTAAGAACATCTTCCTATTTTCTGATGCTCTAGCTACAAAATGTGGATGGTGCCTTCTAACCACATAGAGCCTTTGGACTATGGTTGTAACAGATAAATACATTTCACCTCTTTTGGTGGAAAATTGGGTGTGCAATGTTAGGGTCCTATAATCTATAGGATCATAAGTTGATTATCTGTGAATTTTCATGTATATGATTATTGCAAATAATCTCCCTTTCTGCAAATTATTTTCAAAAGAAGAGAAAAAGGAAAAATAGAATAAAAGAAAAGTAAATAAATGGGATACAAAAAGAAAAAAATATATATGTGAAGAAATAAAAGAAAAATAAAAAATATGAGAAAGAAAAAAAATAATCAAAATACCCCAAAATAAGTGAGCAAGTTTAAATGCCACACAAAAAATGAAAAAATGCATCAGTAATACCTTAGAAAGTTTGAATAATGTGAGGCTAGTTAAAATGCCACATTTTCATCAAAGTTAAATAAATAGGATTAGAGATTTAATCTAATCACACCATTTAAGCATGATTAGGCTTGATTAAATATAATTAGTTTAGATAAGTGAATGTTTTAACCACACAGTGTAATCGTGGTTAAATTACAGTAGTTAGAATAAAATTGGTTAACCAGACTGTTTAATCATGGTTTAACTTTGAGTTGATTAGATTAATTAAAGTTGATTAATTAAACTACACCGTTTAATCATCGTTTGATTGACAATGAAATAAAATTAATGTAATAAGCCCTCTTTACATGGTAGAAACACAAATGTATATAGTTTTGAATAAAGCCTAATGCAAAATAATATTTTGTCATTTTCTAAATAAAGTTCACGCAACATTGGATGGTGAAGATCTCACCTGCCTGAATTAATGATAGGTGATGAGCTTCGGTCCCCCCCCCCTGTCCCTCAGATGGTTAACCAAGGGGGGCTCTGAAAAGCAGTTCCCTCCTATACCGCCATGGCGACGTGTCCGCTGCACATCCATTTCGCACCCCCCCCGCCTAATACCACAAACTGCCTCTCCCACCCTTCTAAATCCACCATCTTGCTCTTTCTATGACGACCGTTGACTCCACTTTGCTTCCGCTCCATTCACCATCCGCCAAGTGGGCCTCTCATCCCCGCCTTGGACCTATACCATGCAACTACGTGTTATACCCCTATTTTTCCATTGCCCTTCCGCAAAATCAACCTGTCGTGCCCACTTCTCCCCAATACACTGCTTCCACCTGACACTCTCATCAATTTGTTGATCAATTGATATCAATTTGTTCCAGTGAAACGAACCCGCTCCTCCAACTGCTAAATTGCAACGGTAAGCCATTTTACCTATATTATCAAATAAACCCATTCTATCCACCCTTGTTTTGTTGTATCAGAGTTGTTACAGTGCCTTGCCTACAAACTAGATCTTATTGCAACACCTAATGAGCAGAATCTGTCACTACGAACGTGCATCCAGTCACCAGTCTGCATCCAACCACTAGTCTTCATATAGATTTTCCAGGGTAATTCAACCTTTCTTGCCTATTTTCCTTCCAGCATGGCTCCCAAAGTAAAATTTAAGGCCTCAGTGGATGATCCCATGCTACCCTTATTCTATATTTTAGACCACCAACCTCTAGTAGACCAGGAATACAAGATTGTTGAAACCAGTTGTGAGTTCGACCTGTATGAACTCCACAACTGGTTAAAACAAAAATTCATAGACCTCAACGACGAATTGGGTCTATGGTAATCCTCCCTGCCCCAATTCATTTTTTCCCAGACCTACCACTTTCCTAAGTTTGTGTCATGGTGTCAATTCAGATATATCCCCAGTTAGAGGGAAATTGTGGCCCAGAATACCGATATACTTTTCACCATTACAACTGAATCCATCTCCCAAAAGCTCCAATTTCAAAATTTTGACTCTCTAAAACCATTTTCAGTAGATTCCCTCATGGAATTCAACAAAACCCTAACCTTCCACAAAGAGATTACATTTTTTGGACTTTTCTCCCTGAGGATAACCAATTACTCAAGAAAAATCCCCCTTATTCATCCTCTATGTTCTCGGAGACGACCAAGAAAATTATTTCTATTGTTTCATGTTTACTGGGCTACAAATCCAATTAGTGGGTTTATGAGCCCATTATTGGGTTTTATCAGTATTCAAAATAGGTGAAAAACCCTCCATCTTCAATTACAATCAATTTATATCATATGCAATCCATGATCAGTTCCTCAAATTCTCCATGGAGGGAACTTTCAAATATGCTTTGATACTTGTTTACTTATTCCTTTACCATTAGGTAGATAGGTTTCAGTTTCCTTTGCAGAAATTGGATGAGCACGACAATCCCTAATCAGTAATTCATTGGACTTCCTTGGTAAGGAAGCACATAGTATGTTGATCAGTTTTTATGTGCATCTCCTGTTTATTAAATAGTGATATTGAACCAAGAATATGTCCATAAATTAAAAGATTTCTTCATCTAAGTGAATAGACTAAAATAGGTGACTGGTACTTGTACCAGAACTAAACAGAGATCAGGGTCTATGGTTGTGAATTTCCACCTTACAGATTACCAAAGTTTGTTCCAATGATAATTTTCTCATTAGAATACATAAGGGAGAAGATCAATATGGATGAGTTGCATTTTGTGGCAACAAAGAAGAAATCATAGTTTAAAATAAAAATACATGTGGGCCCATTCATTTGCAATTATAGAAAAGAAGTAGATATCCTCCTAAAGCAAATTAATTTCAAATAAAGCTTCACTTGGTCTTATGATCCAGTGGGAATCATTTCAAGGTTGAGAGTAGAACAAAATACTACTCCCTACTCACACACTCCCAGGCCAAAGATCGAGAAGTATGTGAACCAGGATCAGTGGCAGGAAAATACTTTGTAGGAGGTAGAACAACAGGTACTCTCCACTACAACAACACATAATTATACACCACAGGAGAAGCATGACAAGAGACCAAGGAAAGATTCCCCCCCACAGTCACAGAAATTCCTGAAAAGGAGTTTTGAATCTACAAGAAAGGGCAAAAGACTACTCTAGCAACAGAAGGATCCTTTGAAGAGGAAAATGTACAAACAATAGTTTTGACATGCCCTCGTGTTGCGAGGAGGACTGAGGAAATTTTTATGGGATCTCCATCCTCTTTGGCCTCCCAAGATCCAGTGGCCACTTCTCAGACAAGAGAATTGGTTCATGACCAAGTTGAACCAGACATATTTCCTAAGTACATAGAAATCAAGAAGAAAAATGAGAAGCTAAAAGCCACAACATATACACAGTTTTAGAAGCAAACAACCTCCTCGCAGTATAGGCTACTATCTGCCTTTGACACAGAAAAAGAGAAAATGCAGATAGCCTTTCTTCAAGCTCAAATTCATTTCCCAAAGACCCCTAAAGATTATAAGAAATCTATTTTTTCCTTTAGCATTGATCAAATTCATCCAACTGATTAAATAGACCTGCACAAGCAAACATGGGAGATGTTGTACTTTACATTGACTACATCCGCAATGGCAACTTCTAAGCTGCAAGCCTCTTTGAATAATATCCAATCTCATCTTAAGTTAGAAAAAATCTCCTCTCTGGCCAAAGATACAAATATCAAATCATAGAAGACCTTGTAATCAAATTGGGATATGATCACAAAAAAGTGAAATTAGTAGAAGAGATTGTCAAAAGGAATAATGTTGGTATTTCAAAAGTCAAGAAGCAACGTAAGGTTCCATGTACAAATGTTGGGTGTGGAGCATGATTATCATCCTGATTTAGAGGTCTTTGTTTTAGCCGGATGTATACCCTAGGAAGATTGTACACCCCTCCATGTGGGGGGGGGGGGGGGCCGAATGTATACCCTTAGGAATATTGTACACCTCTCCATGCGGGGGCTCGTCCCCGCGCACAGGGGTTCGGGGGGGGGGCATCCCCCCCGGCTGGGGGGCCCAGGGGCTAGCGGTCCTCGGTGGGGCTTTCGGGGGTAGCACCCACGAAGCTAAAAACATATGTAGAATTGCCTTGTAAAAGTATAGTAATTTCTAGTCAATTTGGGTTGTTCATTAGGCGAATGATCAGATGGTAGAATTTATGTTTAGTTTAGGATTTTCTACCCTAGAAGGTGTTGAAGCCTCGAAAATTGGGTCGACAACTAGGGGGATACCCACCTGGTCCGGACCTTGGTTGGAAGCTCCTTATCCGTTTGGTATAGCGGGTCCGACTGGGGATAATGGGACCAGTTTCCCTTTCTAAGGGTGTGTGTGTGTGTGTAGAGTTGAATGATGCTGATCTAAGAGTACTTTAAAGCTAATTTAATTCAGATTCTTAAACTAACTCTATGCTATTGTAATCTAATGAGAAACAACACATCTAATCTACGCTAACCCGGGGTGTATATCTTCTATTATGCGATCGAAAGAGATTTCAAATGATAATTGGTAATAAAGATCATTCAGCTATCATAAGAATAGAAATCAATTAAGATAAACCACTTTGCATAAGAAGTTAGGCAAAACAGTTGTGAACAGCATATCGCATAATAAGGTATTCATATATCATACATAAATAAATGACTCCACCGTACAGAAGTGCCAAATGGTAACTCATACATTCATGCAATAACATATAAACAACTGAAAACTGTAAATCACTTTAAGAATATAAGCAGAAATGGCCAAGAGATAAAAGTACCATTTATGACTAATCCTACTCATAAACTTCAAGCAAAAACGATTATCTCTATTTTCTAACATCTACTAAGAGTCAAAAGTGCAAACATAGTAGCAGACATTCAAATGCAAACATTAATAAATCTCGATCATTCCATCATCACAACCTCCTCTGAGTGCAGAAGTGCATGTTCCGAGGAAAGTTTTTGACAAATTTCTGGACCTTTCTCTAAATGCATGAGAGGTTTTAACTGCCTAACTAATTAACTTAATTACATAAATTTTATGATACGGTTTTAAATGACCGCCCTTCTGATAAATCAAAACTATTTCTAAAAATTGAATCTAATTCTAAACTATTTCTGTATTTGCTCCTTAGTGCTGCAAGCATGCAACATTCGACTGGGAAGAGTCAGCTGGTCGCATTCTGCTTTCGTTTGAGCTATGAAAATAGAAATAACAAGCGCTGGCACCACTTTCTGGTAAACTAGAAGATATTTTCGAGAATATTCCTTTGACTGGGTGTATTCACTGCGTGTATACTTGGTAATAACTCAAATTTCTCTCAAACTGATTCTGCTTTTGCTATTTCAGTTTCTGGCCTTGCGAATGACTGAATAAGTTACGGACTTTACTCTCTGAACAATTTTCTGCATCGAAAACTGCCTACGTTCTTTGTTCTGGGCTTTTCTGGTGCGTAAGCTTCAGGGTCTTTTGTAAACATGTTGCTTTTGTGCGCCTTTGACTCTGAGCTTTAGATGGCCTATTGACATCAGCATCTATTGAGTGATACTTTGGAATCTGTGGTCCTGTTGCATGCGGCATCCGTTTCTTAAGGGATCTCTTCTCTGTTCTCCGAGCATTGATGCTTTCCCCTTTTCCTTAGATGTTTCCTGCATATTGCTTCATTTTATTTCCTGTCTTACAGTTTACACAAAGGAAAAGAGTAATGATAATAAAGATTGACATGAAAGCTTTAAGCTCTTACGAATGCATAATCATGACACCCATAGCGAACTGACTCTTCGAAAAACACAAGATTGTCCTTCCTGAATACTTTGGCGTACAATCATTAATTTCTTTTAAGTCGCGCGCCCAATTTTGGTTAACGGACAGCTTTCCTTGAATACTGCGCCGAGGAAAATTCGCGATGGGTGATTTCTGCGACTCGCATCGCAGCATCGCAGATCACGTCGTCAAGATGTGTCATCGCAGAAAATCATGATCACGAATTTTCGCAAATCGCATTTATCGCAGATCGCAGCATCGCAGATCGTATTTAGTCATTCAGTCATTGTGTGCTACTTACGCGATCTTGCGGCATGCGACGTCGCATATCGGCCGTCGGAGATTTCTTAAGTTTTTTCATTTGAGAGCGCTTCATAATGAATGCGATGTGATGAATTTTGCGTCGCTTCTTCGCAGTTTATTATGCTCATAAGAAAACCTTTCATTCTCTTTTCGCGATGCGATAAAGTTTTAAGGAGTTGAATACAAAAATTTTCATAAAAAAAAATTTGGATTTTTTATTAAGGGTCCCCATTTGCTTGGTGTTATTGCTAATATCAAACAAAGAGGGGGGTTGTTGGTGGCCACAACAGAAGGCAACCCCTCTCTTTGTACGAGGGTATTGTATTGAGGCTGTGGAATATATGTGTATTCTCAGAGCGAGAAACAGATAGGTGAGGCTGTGAGATAAAACAAAGGATATTACAACAGATCTGTTGTAGGTTGTGTCTCTTCATTTTGTTGGATAATAGAAAGGAAGGAATGGTTGTTCGGGGTGGACGTAGCCCAAACTCGGTGAACCACATATATCTTTGTCTCTGGTTTTATGTGTTTGTGTTTTTCTGCATATTATATGTCTTGCATTTCTCTGTCATATATAATATTTTTCTAACACAAAAGACCCACAAACTAAGGAATTTGGGGATCTTGAGAAGGAAAAAGAAGATATGTTCAGGATCCTGATTGAACAGAGTGGGCAGATCAAGGAAATGGAAGTTTAAATGGATAATTTGTTGAAAGAGAGAGCAAAAACAACACAATTAGTAGTCATTCCATTGACAACAACCCTTATTTCATTTACATCAGCAACAGGGGCATCCACTTTAGCAACCATTACAGTTGACGGGCAGTCAACAAATTCTTCAGAGGAGCTTATCAAGGCAATGGACGACCTACCAATCCGAGGATAGGAAATTGAGAAGCTGAAAACTCAGCTGAAGAACCTTCAAGAGCATAAACTAAAGGTTGGCAGTGTATAATGATAGAATTGCATAAAACACATAGGTTAACACAACAACCAATATGGAAAAGGGACATGGTTACAAACTTAATTTTTAGTGCACCAATAACATAGTTGAATATGAGGTTTTGATCTTAGGGCTGTAAATTTTAAAGATATTAGGAGCAAAAATAATTTATGTGCATGGAGATTCTGAGCTAATTATCAATCAAAATAAGGGTGAATATTATGTTAAACGCCCTAGAGTAAGAGCCTATAGGAATGTAGTGTTAGATTTTTTACAATGCTTTTCTAAATATGATTTGTCTATTATCCCTTGAAGCCAAAATATTTTAGGTGATGTCTTGGTTGTTTCAACCAGTACTTACAAAATTCCTTTCCATCCCAATAGGAAATATGTGTTGGAAGTGAAGCACAAGCCAACTGTCCCTGATAATGTAAGATATTGGCAAGTTTTTGGTAATGATGAGTAAATAGAGAATTTTTTACAAATGAAAGATGAGTTTGAGTGTGTGAGTATTAATGTAGATAATGATATTGATAATGACGTAAATAATATTGAAAAATAAATAATATTAAATGAAACTGATGACAATCAAGAAGAACTGGAGGTTCTGCAATTAAAAGACAATGTGTTGCCAAGAGGATTGGTGCCATTGGAAGAGCTTTTTGACTTCAACGATGTGGCCAAAAAGCCAAAAATTGAACCTATAGGAGATGAGGTAGAGGACTGTAACATAGGAACGGAAGAAAATTCCTAAAATTGTAAAACTGTCTAAATCCTTACCTCTTAAAGAAAAGAAAAAATATATTGAACTGTTTAAAGAATTCTCTTTTGTGTTTTCTTGGAGTTATCAGGACTTAAAATCTTATGATACTAGTATCATAGAGCATACCATCCCCATCAGAGAAGAACAAAAACCCTTCAAATAGAAATTAAGAAGGGTCAACTCAATGTTATCACCTCTAAAACAGAAAGAAGTGAAGAAATTGTTTGATGCTAAAATCACTGTACCCTTGAGTTTCTCAAAATGGGTCTCTAATCCAGTACCAACTAGGAAGGAAACATGAGAAATTAGACTTTGTGTAGATTTTAAGAATTTAAACAAGGTCTCTCTTAAAGGAAACTATCCTCTCCCTAAAATAGACCATATTTTACAAAGAGTAGTTGGTTCTAGTAGAATTTCTCTGTTGGATGGTTTATCATGGTACAGCAAGATTCTAGTTCACCCTGATGATCAACACAAGACAACTTTTACTACACCTTGGGGGACCTTTATGCATGTCAAGATGCCCTCTTGCCTCATGAATGTAGGGGCCATGTTAGGCCCCTATACTACTGGTGTAACCCCTTATTGTTATTAGTGAAACCCCCTTATTATATTGTTGTGCCCATGTAGTCCCCATATTGTTATTATTGTGCCCCATAGAATCCCACTATTGTTATTGTTGTGCCCTTACATTATTATTGTTATGTTGCCTCTGATTTCATTATGACCCCTTTGACTCCTATATATAGAAAGGAAGACTTTCCATTTGTATCATCTTAGAATTTTTCATTTGTGTAATGTAAAAGAGGTTTCCCCCTCGAAGAGGCTTATTTTGAAGGCGTTGATCTCTATTTTCTATCATTTTGTGCGTTGGTTTCATAACATTTGGTATCAGAGCTTTGGATTTTAGGGTATCACTGCTCCAAATAGGTCTTCATGGATATTTTTTATAACCCTTTTTCTGCGATGTTTCAGAAGATAAAAACAAAACCCATTTGAGAAGAAATTATTTTGAACCTCAGGTCCAAATTTCAGCTCTTTATCACTATATTTTCAGAGATATAATCTTAGGAAGGTAGGGTTTTTCCAAGCTCCAGAATTCCATATCAAACAGGTCATCGTGGAATTTTCACTATAATTTTTTTTATACGAAGTTTTAGATTCTAAAATTAAAACCCATTTGAGCCGAAACCTTTGTGAAGTTTGGGCCCAAGTTGTAGAGTTTTCTTCACTACATTTTTGGAGATACGGTTGAAGACATTTAGGGTTTCTGAAGTCCCACAAATTACATCCCGAATAGGTGACCTTGGGAAAAGTGTCATAACTCTTTCTCGGAGCATCTAACTCAAATTTGGCAAAATGTGAAAAAAAGAAGATAGATTGTAGTTTGTTGGTTATCAGTTTCAGAACCTAAGGTCGAACTCGTGACATGTGGCATGTCATACAAGTTCTCTATACCGAACCAACCTATAATTCGGTCATTGCGGGAGATTGGGAATGACTCTTTCTTCGAGAATCCTATTGCGATCAAACTTGCGGGGTCAGAAAGAGGACTCAAAGGGCTATCACAGGTAGATATTTCAAAACTTAAAGATCCGAAAGTACATAGTTACAGTCGTTTCAAGATAAAGCTCCTAAAATCAAGAAAACGCGATATGAGGAAGTTTGATGGTAAAGATCCTATAAATTGGATACTACAGATTGAGTAATATTTTGATCTACATGAGGTGAACCTGTTACAAAAGGTATGTATTGCATATTTATATTTAGAACTGAATCAATTATCGTATAAAGGGATTTTTTCTCGTAAAACACTTATCACATGGTCAATTTTCACGGAGGAAATGATAGCACATTATGAGGATACAAAGAGAAACACCTTTTGTAGCCAATTAATAAATCTCAAACAAAAGGGTTCAATGGCAGAGAACATTGAGGAATTTCAATAATTGAATATAAGGGTAAATGATATTCCAGAGAAGCAAAGGATTGATGTCTTCATAGGGACTTTAAAAGATAACATCTGACATAGGTTCGCCTTCGGGAACTTGATTCATTGGAGAAGGCATACATGTTGGCAAGAAAAGTGGAAAGAAAAATTATGGCATCAAGGAAGTCTACCCCTCACAACTATAAAGATGGAAGTGTTGTTTCTCCTAGCCTTCCACAAACTACAAGGTTGACTCCACAACAATTGGAAGAAAAAAGAGCAAAAGGGCTTTGTTAAAATTGTGATAGCAAATACATCAAAGGTCGTAAGTGTTTTGAGAAGAAATTATTTTACATAGATTGTGAAGAGGAGGAAGAAAATGATCAAGAAATGTCAAAATAAGAGGATATACACTGGTAACCTACCTTAGAGAAAGAACAAATGAATCGAACCATATCTTTTACTACATTGGCAAGAATTACCACTCCTCAAAATCTCAAGATAAAAGGACATATGAAGAACAAGAAGGTTCAAGCAGTGAAATATCAAGAAGAAAAGGATCAAGAAACATCAAAAGAAAAGAATACTCACCAGGAACCAACCCCAGATAAAGAAGAAATGAATCCGACCATTTCTTGTAATGCATTGGCCAGAATTACACTCCTTAAACTATAAAGATAGAAGGACATATCAAGAAGAAAAAGGTAATAGTGTTGATTGATTTGGGTAG
>APFE031250908.1:23074-43872 GCA_000404065.3 Pinus taeda
AAGTGATGGTTACAAGTGGAGGAACCATAAATTTCTCTAGAAAGTGCCATAATATCAAGCTATCCATGGGAGAATATGTTTTGAATAGTCCAATGCTTTCCATTCCAATGGGTGGTGTTGATGTTGTACTCTGAGTCCAATGGCTACAATCTTTTGAAAAACCAAGAAAGATAATCAGCTCTAACGACATGACAAAGCTTCTAAAGGAAGAACAACGTGGCGTAATTGCATAATTATGTTCGCTAGAGGTACCCACGTTGAAATCATCTATTTCTCCAGACCTCCAAAAATTCTTGGACAATCATTCCAAGGTATTTGAGACTCCCAAAGGCCTCCCACCTATTTGTGATCATGATCATGCTATTCATTTTCCAGGAAGTGTTCCTCCAAACATTAGGCCTTATAGATATCCCTTTGCACAAAAGAGTGAAATTGAACGTATGGTTGTAGAAATGCTTGAGGCTAGTATAATTCAACCCAATCAAAGTTCTTTCTCTGCTCCAGTAGTATTGGTTCACAAGAAGGATGGATCATGGCGCATGTTTTTGGATTATAGAGAGCTCAACAAGCTCGCTATTAAAGATAAATTTCCCATTCCTCTCATTGATAAATTATTGGATGAATTACATGGATAAATTTACTTCAGCAAGTTGACCTTCATGTAGGATATCATCAAATCAGAACGAAGACTGAAGACATTCCAAAAACAACATTTATAACTCATGAGGGTCATTATGAATTTTTGGTCATTCCTTTTGGCCTTACCAATGCAAATTCTACATTCCAAGGTTTGATGACTTCCATTTTCAAACCCACCCTTAGAAAATTTGTGTTAGTATTTTTTAATGATATACTAATCTACAACAAGTCTTAGAAGGATCATGTTCAACATTTTGATAGAGTGCTCAGGCTATTGGATGAGAAACAATTACATGCAAAAACCTCCAAATGTTTCTTTGGAGTACAAGAGGTGGAATACTTGGGTCATATTGTATCTCATGAAGGTGTTAAGGTAGACCCTCAACAACAACTAGTTATCGGACTCTTAAAGGACAACCTCACTTTGCAACAGAATCAAATGAAACAACAAGCAGATCAACATCGTAGAAAAAGAATTTTTGATATAGACGACTGGGTATTTTTACAAATACAAACATACAAACAAATGTCCCTCAAGCAAGCTAAGAAGGATAATAAATTATCACCAAAGTACTATGGTCCTTACAAGGCGCTGCAAAATATTGGTACTATGCCATACAAATTGGAGCTTCCTGCATCTTCCTGAGTGCCCCCAGTTTTCCATGTTTCATGTTTAAAGAATTTTATAGTGAAAAGCTCCCAGTTCAAACAATATTGTCGGAACTTGACGAGGAAGGAAAAATCATATTGGAACCTGAATCAGTCACGGAAACAAGAACCTGACAACTACGGAATTGATCAATTTCAAATAACTTACCTGCTAAAGATTCCACGTGGCAGGATGAGAATTTTATACAGAAGCATCCAGAACTACTCAAGCATTGAGGATAACACTTTTTGAAGGAGAGGGGCATGTTAGGTCCCTATACTACTAGTGTAACCCCTTATTGTTATTAGTGAAACCCCCTTATCATATTGTTGTGCCCATGTAGTCCCCATATTGTTATTATTGTGCCCCATAGAAGCCCACTATTGTTATTGTTGTGTCATTACATTATTATTGTTATGTCGGCTCTGATTACATTATGACCCCTTAGACTCCTATATATAGAAAGGTGGTCTTGTCATTTGTATCATCTTATAATTGTTCATTTGTGTAATGTAAAGGAGGTTTCCCCCTCGAAGAGGCTTATTTTGAAGGCGTTAATCTTTATTTTCTATCTTTTTGTGAGCTAGTTTCATAACATGCCACCTTTCAGAGAGCTATGGACTATGCATTTGCTGATGAAATAGACGAGTTCATAGTAATTTACCTAGATGATATAACTATGTTTTCAAAAACAAATGAAGACCATTTGCTACATTTAGGAGGATTTTTTGAAAAATGCAGAAAGTATGGAATATCCTTAAACCCTAAGAAAACTCTTTTTCTTTTAAAGGAGGGAAAACTTCTAGGTCATATTATTTCTAAAGAGGGTATCAGGGTAGATCCTAACAGAGTCAAAGCCATACAGAAAATTGACCCTCCCATAAACAAGAAATAAATCCAATCTTTTATAGGTTAGATAAACTTCCTCAGAAGATTTATTCCAAACCTAGTCAAGATCTTAAAAGCCATTACTGATATGTTAAAGAGAGATGCTGAGATAAAATGGAAAATTGAAGCCAAAAAATCTTTTAATGAAGTAAAGTTAGCTTTAACAACAACTCTTGTTTTAATTAGCCCTGACTTTACAAAGGATTTTATGATTTTTTCTTTTACATCTAAACATACTATTGCAGTTGTTCTTTTGCAGAAAAATAGTGAAGGATTTGAGCAACCTATTTCTTCTCTTTAGCAAGACCTTGAGAGATGCATCCCTAAAATATAACATCATGGAAAAAAAGCCTTTGCATTGGTAAAAGAAATAAAAGATTTCAAAGTTTATATTTACATTCCCAAATCATTGCTTATGTTCCTAGTGTTGTGGTAAAAGATATTCTTACACAAAGAGATCCTGATGGAAAATGAAGCAAGTGGATAGTAGTCATCCTCGAGTATGATATTGAAATAAAACCTATCAAGTTTATTAAAGGGCATGGATTGGCTAAGCTAATGGCTGAGTCAAATTTCCATGCTCTTGACATAAATTTCATAGCTTCTCTTGATGAACAGGAAGAGAAGGCGACTTCACATGTTTTAGAAGCATTTTCTAACTCTCCTTGGTATGCGGATATCGTTTTTGTTTTACGGAATTTACAAGCTCCTCTTGGTTTAACTAAAACTAAAGCTAGGTTTCTTATGTTAAAAGCTATGAAATTTTGCATTTTAGATCAGAGTATGTATTGGAAAGATGCTGGAGGTATTTTTTTAAACTGTTTATTGAAGGATGAAGCAGGTAAGGCCATGCAGGAATTCCTTCAAGGAGACTGTGGAGGACACTTATATTGGAAAACCACAGCCAATGAAATCTTGAGAGCCAGTTTCTAATGGCCCACTTTATTTGTAGATATGTACACGAAGGTATCAACATGCCATCAATGCCAAATTTTTTAAGGTAAAGGAAAGTTGTTGCCCTTTCCCCTAAAGCCTATTTTGGTGCAGGTCCCCTTCTAACAGTGGGGCCTAGATTTCATTGGAGAAATCCATCCGAGCTCCTCAGCTCAAAATAGATAGATCTTGACAACGACTGAATATTTTTACCAAATGGATTGAGGCTATTGCAACCAGGGAGGATACAAACATGGTCATCATACAATTTTTAGAAGGTAATGTTCTTTCTAGGTTTGGATGTCGACAAAATATCATAACAGACAATGTTGCAGCCTTTCAATTAAAGAAAATTATAGAGTTTATTCATAAGTATAATATAAAATTAGGACACTCAACTTCCTATTAGCCACAAGTAAATGGGTTCGTTGAGTCCCCCAACAAGAGTTTAGTGAACATAATAAAAAAGCTACTACAAGAGAATAAAAAATCCTGGCATAAAAAGTTGATTAATGCCCTGTGGGCTGACTAAATTAGCACCAAAAAGTCTATTGGTATGTCTCCATTCCAAATAGTATATGGAGTTGATGTTGTTTTTCCTGCTTCTCTAGGAGTTCCTATGTTAAAATTGTTACACTAATTTCAAGTAGAAACCAATGATTTACACAGAAGAATTAATCAGTCTATACAATTGCAACAATCCAGGGAGGAAGTCTACGTTAAAACTCAAATCATTCAAGATAAGATTAAAAATATCCATGATAGAAGGACTAAGGCAGATGATTTCCAACTAGAGGATATTGTATTGAAATGAGATTCAAGGAATTGGGACAAAGGCAAACATGGGAAATTTGATCATTTGTGGAAGGGACCCTACAAAGTTGTAGCCTTCCGAGATAATAATGAATTTTTATTGAAGGACTTGATTGAAGAACTATTGCCTGGTGGGCTTGTCAATGGGAGACTTCTTAAACACTACTTTCCTCAGATTTAAACCAATTTTCATTTAGAATCATTATATATATCATTTTACTATTCTACAACAAGATTGAAGGTGGCTAACAATAGAAATTGAAGCGCGAAGAGAAGGCCTTGAGCTTCTGGTGATTTGTTACCCATATTTAAGAATAACAACAGGTAATTGGTTTATCTATAGAATAATGACTCCATGCCCAATGGATAAAGGCTATTGATCTACAACATTTTTGACATCTCACAAGGAGCATGCCATCCACATTGGAGCCAATGTTAGGGTCCTATAATCTATAGGATGATAAGTTGATTATCTATGAATTTTCATGTATATGATTATTGTAAATAATCTCCCTTTCTGCAAATTATTTCCAAAAAGAAAAAGAAATAGAAGAAATAGAAGAAAAGAAAAGTAAATAAAGGAGATGCAAAAATAAAACATATATATGTGAAGAAATAAAAGGAAAATAAAAAATATAAGAAAGAAAGAAAAAAAATCAAAATACCCCAAAAAGAAGTAAACAAGTCTAAATGCCACTCAAAAAGTGAAAAAATGCATCAGTAATACTTTAGAAAGTTTGAATAATGTGTTGCTAGTTAAAATGCCACATTTTCATCAAAGTTAAATAAATAGGATTAGAGGTTTAATCACACAATTTAAGTGTGATTAGGCTTGATTAAATATAATTAGTTTAAATAAGTGAATGTTTTAACCACATAGTGTAATCATGGTTAAATTACAGTAGTTAGAATAAAATTGGTTAACCACACTATTTAATCGTGGTTTAACTTTGAGTTGATTAGATTAGTTAAAGTTGATTAATTAAACTACACCGTTTAATCGTGGTTTAACTGACAATGAAATAAAATTAATATAATAAGCCTTATTTACAAGGTAGAAGTGCAAATGTATATAGTTTTGAATAAATTTTAATGCGACATGACATTTTGTCATTTTCTAAATAAAGTTCGCGCAACATTGGATGGTGAAGATCTCACCTACCCAGATTAATGACTGGTGATGAGCTTCAGCCCCCCCCCCCCCATCCCTCAGATGGTTAACCAAGGGGGCAGGGGGGTCTGAAAAGTGGTTCCCTCCTATACCACCTTGGTGATGTGTCCGCTCCACATCCATTTCGCAACCCCCTGCCTAATACCACAAACCGCCTCTCCCACCCTCTGAAATCCACCACACTGCTCCTGCTATTATGACTGTTGACTCCACTCCACTTTCACTCCATTAACCATCTGCCAGGTGGGCCTCCAGTCCCCACCTCAGACCTATACCATGATGCTACCTGTTATCCCCCTATTTTCCCATTTCCCTTCCACAAAATCAACCTCACATCCCCACTTCTCCCCAATACACTCCTGCCACCTGGCACTTCCGTCACCTCATCATAAAAAAATTGAGAAATTAATATCTAACTGTTCCCGTGACAACGGACCCGCTCCTCCAACCGCTAAATTGCAAGGATAAGCCATTTTGCATATATAATAAACATGTTCTATCCACCAATTTTTTTGTTTCACGGTAAAAATTGTATCAGAGTTGTTACAACGCCCCACTTGTAAACCAGAGCCTGTTGTAGCACCTAGTCAGTAGAACCTATCACTACGACCATGCATCCAAACACCAGTCTGCATCCAACCACTAGTCTTCATCCAGTTCTTCCCAGGTAATTCAAAATTTTCTATCTATTTTCATTCCAACATGGCTCCCAAAGTAAAATCTAAGGCCTCAACTGATGACCCCGTGCTACCCCCTATTCTACATTTAGGCCACCAACCTCTAGTAGACTAGGAATACAAGATTGTTGAAACCAATTGTGACTTCGACTTGTATGAACTCCACAACTTGTTAAAATAGAAATTCATAGACCTAAATGATGAATTGGCTCTGTGGGAATCCTCCCTACCCCGATTCATTTTCCCCAGATCTACCACTTTCCTGATTTTGTGTCATGGTGTAAATTCAGATATATCCCAAGTCATATGGCAATTGTGGCCCAGAATAACGATATCCTTTTCACCATTATAGCTGAATCCATCTCCCAAATGCTCCAATTGAAAAGTTATGACTCTCTTAATCCATTTTTAGTAGATTCTCTCATGGAATTCTACAAAAACATAACCTTCCCATAGAGAGCTAATATTTCTGAGACTTTTCTCCCTGAGGATGCACAATTACCCAAGAAAAACCCCCTCTATTCATCCACTATGTTCCCAGAGATGACCAAGCATATGATTTCTATTGTTTCATGTTTACTGGGCTACCAATCTGATCAGTGGGTTGATGAGGCCATTATTAGTTTTTTATCAATCTTCATAACAGGTGAAAAACTATCCATATTCAATTACAACCAATTTACATCAGATGAAATCCATGATTAATTCATCATATTCGCCACAGAGGGAACTTTGAAATATGCTTTAGTACTTGTTTATTTGTTTCTTTACCATCAAGAAGATAGGTTTCAGTTTCCTTTGCAGAAATTGGATGAGCAGAGCAATCCCTAATTAGTAATTGTGAAGTAGGAAAGTGTTCCCTCTGCGGACAGAGGCAACACTCTAACCCTAGAGCGGGTCTAGTCACAACAAAACAAAACAACAGTCGATTTCCTTAAATAATCATCGTTGGAGGCCTACCTCAAAACTGGTGTTTGGTGAAGCTTCTGTTGCGCTGCTCCAGCTTCCGTTTCTTTCTCCTTAATGAATAATTAACCTCAAACACCACAAGAAAACAACAAGGTACGTAACCGAGAACAACAATGATCTATTTACTTATAAAGTCAAGGAATTACAAGCTATCAAGTAAATTTTACACAAGATATAGGAAATCATTATTGATTGTATTAAAATAAATCAAGGGCAAGCTTACAACTAAGACTTGATGTCGTAAAACTTCTCAGAGGGTCCAGTCAGTATGTTCCTTCAAGCATTCACTCTCAAGAATGGGTCTCCCAAAATGGATAATATCTCTCTCTCTCATTTACAAACTTTAATGCAAGGTTAAGGCACTCCACAACCTCTTACCAAACTATTAGCAATTCCACACTTATCAAACTCACACCAAAGCTATCTAATCTGCTTCAATCCAACTAGTAATCAATAACTAGGAACCTATAACTAGATGATCATAGCAATGGTGAGTGCTTTTATAGGAGGAGGAGCCTCCATGAAATGAGGGAGAGGGAGCTTATCCTCAAGGGAGGTTTCATAAAAGGTGGAACTACCATCCCAAAGGAGGAAAGGCGAACCAATTTGACCAATAACCAATTCTAGAATCACCCAGAAGGCCGACTGTTTGAACTAATTCACCTAATCTGGATTGTCACAGGTCATGAACTAGGGATAGAGACGACATCGCAAGGAAGCAATGTGTCCATACCAATCGTCGCAATAATAATATGGAAGACTCGCACCGAGCACTAAAATTCGACCGTCACGGGAAACACGTGTACACCTACGACAGTGTCACAATGATGCAGTTCATGATAGTGGATCGTCACACATTTTAATGGTTTACTTGTGACGATGCAGAAACTTAGGAAAAATGGCCAATCTTCATCATTAGAGAGCACTTGCTTAATCTTCTTGCATGAGTGGGAATATATGGACATGTTTATTTAATGTATGACACAATGGAGGGACTGAGATGAGGTCAGTGACAAATTACAGTGTAACATATGCCCTGTAAAGTATGACGCCTGAGAGAGTGGGAGGGATGAAATGCTTTACGAAATCATAACCGAAATGGAACACCACCACGAAGAACCTGCAAGCGCAAGTGCAATTGATATCTCTGATTGTGAAATACATGTAGTCTAGGCATGGGCGCAACCATCCAAAAGACATATGAAACACGGTCTATGGTATGGATGCAGCCACCCAGTTGATAAAACCATATATAATGATAAAGGTATGGTCGTAACCGTCCATGAAGACTCAGGTATCGTCGCAACCATCCAATCAAAGAGTCATGCATATAATCACAAACCAATCCATGTAGCCTAAACAGGTGTAATCTTTGTCCGGGGACTTGAAACCTTCACCGATCATAATACAAGTTCTAGCATGCGAACAGATGTGTTGAAGTCGAGCATGATAGAAAAGTCTCTTGATTACCGGTCAATGATGGAAATCGTTAACAAGCACAAGAGAGACCACCAATAATGTCAATGGTTCTCAAGGTACTGCCAGTACAATCCACTAAGTGTGAAAAATGAGTTGAAGTCGAACACTCATGGAATCATCCGATCGAAGACCAATGATGAAATTCCGTCGTCAAGTGTGAAGAACTTGCCATTGAGGCATGCAAGCGCCAAGGTATTGAAAGGGATCTCCAGATCAACCTCCTGGATAATAAGCTAGTGTCGACAAGAGGCGATCTGTTTCAGGAGGACCATAATGTTCCCCCATCAACAACGTGAGATAAAGAACAAGTGTTAGATGGTGAAACAGAGTATCAGAGGAGGACGTAAGGGTGCGAACTATAGAAGGATTATACTCTTGAACATATCGGCGACACGACTCCGGAATGCGGCAGCATTTTGGTACCAAAGGATCGGAGGTCTGACGGAGACAACATGGATTAGATGGAATGAGGCAAAATGGCAACACAAAACCCCAGAACGCCAATGACAATGTGAGGATATCCCAATCCAACAAGAAGCAAAAGTGTTGATGTTCAAGGGTGACTAGCTATCATAGGTAACCAATGACGACTTCCAAATTTTCCCCTACCATTACTGGCAAGTACCCCAATTATATTTTGAAAAACAATCTTGAAGGGGATAGCATATGCTTGTGATATAAGTTCGACCTTCAGACGAACCCAACCTAGTGATAGTTCAACGAGCCCTAGGGAGGAGAAGCTCGAGTCTCGTCATGGTGATGAGTCCAATGTTGTCAGGGTTTAACGAGTCCAGCATAGGTAAAACTCGGAGTCTTCTTCATGTTTAGAGAGTTTGAAAAAGACACGGAAAATAAAACTCCAGGGGAATCATTTTTCGTAAATTTGTGTCCCTCGAGCTTGAAAAAGTAGAAAAAAATACTCGATAAAACCGCTTAACCATTACAACCAAGAAGTACTTTTCGTAATTAGTGTTCCCGATCAGAGAAAGTAAAAAATTGATCGGAGACACGACGTTTCGTAACCAAAATCAAATTTGAAACAACAAAAGCCTGACCATCTTTTCGTATTTATACGATTGGAAAAGAGCTAAAATTAGACCACCTTTTTATTCCATTTAACAAGTTAAAAAGGAAAACTCGGCAATCTTTTCAGTTTTTACAAGTCCAAAAAGAGCTAAAAGGAGACTCGTCCTGGAGGAACGAGTGGTATAAAGGGTAGAAATTGGTTCCGGCAATGGTTGAACTGCTCAAAACATGTAATGGTCAAGAGGTTGGCTAATAAAAACCACTCCTCTCTGCGGTCCCTCAGGAAGGGAAAAATGACCAAGTGAAAGCATATGATCGGCCAAAGAGATGGTGGCGATGGAATGAAACAACCAAGGCTCATCTAGTAGAATTTAGTGGATAAAAATGGCAATCACGAGATGTAAATCGGGTATGGGTTCATGTTTACACAAGCTTGAACCATGGAAAAATCTACTTGGATTCAGTTTCATGTTTACACAAGCTTGAAATGAAAAACTATTCTTGTTATAAGTTCGCATGCCCCCAGCATAATAACGTAAATCGAGGTACATGCTCCCCAAGCTTCATTGCATCCAACGGAGTGGATGGACTGAAGGTTCACTTTCGAGATCTTGGAAAGTCTCGACGTGGATTTTACAAGATCTTAATCAAAGACTCAATTTGGAAAAGGGATTTGTTTCATTTTTGTTAATGAGGTTGACACAGTAAAAGAACTATCCTCAAAACCCTTGTTTCATTTTTCAACGAGGTTCAGACAAGAAAAAACCATCCACAAGACTCCTTGTTTCATGTTTTAACGAGCTTGACAGAAGGTCAGGAACTATTCTTATGATCCTTGTTTCATTTTTTTGACGAGGTTGACACAAGAAAAGAACTAAGGATTAGAGATGACATCACAAGGGAGAAATGCGTCCAGACCAATCGTTGCAATAAGCATCTGGAAGACTCGCGCTGAGCCCTCATATTCGACCGTCGCGAGAAACACTTGTACACCTGCAACGGTGTCGCAAGGATACAGTTCAGATCGTCACACATTTTAATGGTTTACTTGTGACGATGTAGAAACTTAGGCAAAAGGGTCAATCTTCAGCATTAGAGAGCACTTGCTTAATCTTCTTGCATGTGTGGGAAGATATGGACATGTTTATTTGATGTATGACACAGTGGAGGCACTGAGATGAGGTCAGTGACAAATTACTATGTAACAATAATTCATTGGACTTCCTTGGTAAGGAAGCACTCCAATGAATTTACTTTCATAGAGTATGTTGATCAGTTTTTATACAGTCTCATGTTTGTTAAATAATGATATTGAACCAAGAATAGGTCTAGAAATTAAAATATTTCTTCATCTAAGTGAACAGACTAAAACAGGTGACTGGTACTTGTACCAGAACTAAACAAAGATCAGGGTCTATGGCTGTGAATTTCCACCTTACATATTGCCAAAGTTTGTTCCAATGAGAATTCTCTCATTAGAATACATAAGAAAGGAGATCAATATGGATGAGCTTCATTTTGTGGCAGCAAAGAAGAAATCATAGTTTAAAATAAAAACATAGGTGGGCCCATTCATTTGCAATAGTAGAGCAACAACCAGAGAAGAAAATATCCTCCTAAAGCAAATGAATTTCACACTGAGCTTCACTTGGTCCTATGACCCCCTGGGAATCACTTCAAGGTTGAGAATAGAACAGAAGACTACTCCCTACTCACACACTCCTAGGCCAAAGATCAAGAGGTATGTGAACCAGGATCAATGGCAGGAAAACACTCTGCGGGAGCCAGAAGAACAGGTACTCTCCACTACAACAATAGAGACTCCTACAACACATGAGAAGCATGGAAAGCTACCAACGGAAGAGTTTTCCCCCACATTCATAGAAATTCCTGAAAAGGAGTTTCAAATCTACAGGAAAAGGCAGAAGACTACTCCAACAACAGAAGATCCTTTGAAGAGGAAAATGTACAGACAATAGTTTTTACATGCCCTTATGCTTCGAGGAGGATTGAGGACATTTTTGTGGAATCTCCATCCTCTTTGGCCTCCCAAGATCCAGTGGAAACTTCTCAGATAGGAGAATTGGTTCATGACCAAGTTGAACCAAACATATTTTCTAAGTACAAAGAAATCAAGAAGAAAATTGAGCAGCTAAAAGCCACAACATATACACATTTTTGGAAGCAGACAACCTCCTCACAACATAGGTTACTATTTTCCTTTGATACATGAAAGGGAAAATGCATGTAGCCTTTCTATAGGCTCAAATTCCTTTCACAAAGACTCCTAAAGATTATAAGAAATCTATTTTTTCCTTCAACATTGATCAAATTCATCCAAATTATAAAATATACCTGCACAAACAAACAGGGGAGATGTTGTACTCTACCTTGACTACATCAGAAATGGCAGCTTCTACGCTAAAAGCCTCTTTGAATAATATCCAATCTCATCTTAAATTATAAAAAATCTCTTCTCTGGTCAAAGATGCAAAGATCAAATCGTTATAAGACCTTATAGTCAAACTAGGATATGATCCCAGTGATGTGAAAGTAGGAGAAGAGATTGTTAAAAGGAAGAATGTTGATATTGCAGCACTCAAGAAGTAGCTCAAGCTTCCATCCACAGGAGAACCACAAACTAAGGAATTTGGGGAGCTTGAGAAGGAAAAATAAGATATGTTCAGGATCCTGATCAAACATAGTGGATAGATCAAGGCAATGGAAGTTGAAATGGAGAAGTTGCTAAAAAAGAGAGAACAAACAAAACAATTAGCAACAGTTCCATTGACAACGGTCCCTATTGCATTTACATCAGCATTAGGGAATCCACTTCAAAAACCATTACAATTGAGGGGCATTCAACAGATTCTTTAGAGGAACTTATCAAGGCAATGGACAATCTGTCAATCAGAGGATAGGAAATTGAGAAGCTGATAACTCAGCTGAAGAACCTTCAGGAGCATAAATTAAAGGTTGACAGTGTATACTCGACATAATTGCAGAAAACACATAGGTTCACACAAAAAATTGAGCAATTGCAAAGTGAATCAACAATGGCATAGACATTAGCACAGGTTAAAAAGAGCATATGGACAAAAATAAATGAGGCCATGACTGAAATATGGCCCTCAATTCAGATTATATTTGAGCAAGAGGAGTTAATACAAAGGTCTAAAGAGGTGATTGAAGAGGTGAAAGTAGATTTAGGGCAGAATCTTGGTGAAGCTACTTCTTGCATCATACTTCTGAATTCTAAGATAAGGGAAGAATTAGAAGAATTAGAAATTGCAGATAAGATAGAGAAAATTTTGGAAGTGAGGAAGGTCCTTACAAAAAGGAACCTTATGCTAAAATTAGAGAATAAATGTCACAATATGGAACCCAACATTCAGAAATTTCACAATAAATTTAATGTTCTTAATCAGAAGGGACTGCCTAGATTAATAGGAACTGGATACAAGATGATTAGTTTGGAAGAGTATCGCCAGCAATTGTACCACATAGAAAAGGATAAATCAAAATTTGATGGCATCAAAGGAAGCATCATGGGAAAAGCTTTCATGGAAGCTTTGGATTTTGATCTATCTATCAAACGTGAGATCAAACACTTATTTTTCATCAAGCCTACTTTTGCAAAGTATACTGATGTGGATGAAACTTTCATAAAGTTATCACTCCGAGTGAAAAAATATGGGACAAATTATGTGAATTACTTGAGTAAGACAATTTTTACCCCAACATCAAGGCAACACATTTTCAGGCCAAGTCATCAACAACGGACCTCAAAGATAGTGCCATAGCATTACAACAACTTCAATTATCTATATTTTTGTTCTAGCATTACAACAACTTCAATTATCTATATTTTTGTTCTATTTTACAAACAATTTAGGATACTTTTGTAAAAGATCTTGAGGTCTTCACTCAAGATATTTTTTGATAATTTTGTATAAGTACTTGATAAATCGAAGTATAAATGTTGGAACTTGGATGAAGAAAGCATGTTATTGATGTAAAGTTTTTCGTTGAGCTGAAAGTGATCATTTCTTTAATACAGAAATATGTTCCAGTATTCTTGTGTTAGACGAACTGGTGATGTTTTTCTTTTTGTAAACTTGTTGTATCTATTTTTTCCATATGTTATTCTGATCTATATTGTTTAAAGAAAATGAAAGATTGAATTTGTTTAATTACACTCTGTCTTGGCTTATAAGAAACATATATGTTTTTGAACTTAAATTAAATATATAATTCTTAATTGCTCTATGTTAAATAGAAACTTAAGCTTTTCCTCTCTATCACTCCATCAAGCCACGAAGATCCAATAGCCTGCCTACCTTGCCCTGTTACATTTGTTCTGATATTTCTGCATCTGATCACCTTAAGGCCTTTGACTCCATTTCCCCAATGGCCTTTCTATGCAATTTCAACCAAACAATTCAAAAACCAAACTTTGAACCTTTCATCTAGCCTAAAATCCTAAAGCAAAAAAACTGATAGAGGATCCCTCTCTAACTTTAGAAGGGCTAGCTTCTAAACTTAAAAGTGGTTTTGTGGTTACCTCTGCAATTTATTTACATCCTGATAAATTATGGAGTGATAACACGTAGGTTGGATAAACATCGGCACACCATATATGTTATATGGAGAGCTATTTTAAACACTTTTGAAACTATCCACAGTGTTCTTTTCTGGAGAGTTGGCTCAAGTTTACAGGTTTTTCTTGGTCAAGACCCTTGGCCTAGTTGTCTACATGATAATATTCTCCCCTCCCCATTAATTGAATTTCTTCGGGATCACGGTATTACAAAGTTGGCACACATTATTGACCCCACTTCCATTTCTATTTGGTGTCAAGGTTGGAAATTTTTGGTTGAGATGGAAATCTTAGATTCGTTCATGGAACATTGAAACAATTATATAAATGCCTTACAAACTGGTCATTTTTGTATAACTAATAGGGATGATGAACTCATTTGGATCAGAGAAAAGAGTGGGCTATATTCCCCAAAGGATATATATAACTTTTATTTATGATTGTCATTTGATTGCTTCTCAATGGTGGTGGAAAATTCCCTACGTGGAATGTTCCTTAAAGATGTTTCATGATTGGACATGGCTAGTGTGCTCTGTGTTAGTTTAAAGGCGAAGCTATATCTCACATTTTCCTTCACTGCCCATTCATTCTCTAAATCTAGGATCACTTTCGGTCCGCAAAATATCAAATTGGGCCCTGGCGTGGGTTGACGATGCTGGACCTGCCAACATGTCAAGAGGATCTCCCCGATAAGAAGTCCTAATTAGACCTTAGACCGTTTGGTGTAGGAGTCCCAACAGTGGGTCGTAAGGTAATGCCTTGACCACGATGTCGCACAGAGGCAAGTAAGATAACTCTGTCAGTGGCAAGTGTGTGACTGATGCAGTGAGTCAAGGAATGAGTATGAGAGGTTCCAACACTTGAAAGGGAGAGGAAGGTGAAGGTGAGTTCTAGGTTTAAAGGGATCAATCCCAACTCAGCTAGGAACACATAACACAAAGGACATGCAAAACTTCTGGCAGAGCAGTTGACACAGATCCGACAGTCACAACATACAAGGTAAGATAACACAAACAACACTCACGGATTAGTCCAAGATGAGCGTGAGGGTTGATATAACAAGGTTCAGAGAAAGGTCTGTCTGGTGTTCAGCAGAGCAGTCAACACGGACGGTGACCTCATTAACAACATATGCAACACATTAACAATAAAATTCATATAATTGCATACAAATCAAATCATATACAAGTAAGTAATTTAAACAACATATATCATTAAAGCAACTAAAATAGTCCAACTATAATAGCAACATATGCATGAAAATGTGTTGGCTCTTATTATTAAAGAAGTGTAACTCACAATCATACAATACACCTTGTAAACCTGCTAGCCCCATCAGTGGAACTTTACAGCCACATCCGCCTGCTCCTCTAAAGAGATGTACTAGCTCCGTGCAGTGGAGAAGCCAAGGCACATTACAATATTGTCCAAGCCTTCTTCAAGATAGTCTTAGTAGTAGCTTGCCTCACCAAAAGCCCATACAATGAGTTATGAGAGACTATTTATAGCAAAGGGTGCGGTGACCCTTGAAATTCTCCTTTGTGATAGTTCAGCTACCCTCATGACTCTTCACCTACTCTATGACGATTACATCCAACTATTGGCACTTGACTTACACTTGACATGACTCAACATTATAATGCACATGTACTCATGTGAGACAACATGGCTTAAGCAAGCCTTGCAAGATATCACTCCATTGTGGTGAGACCAACTCTTTGACATGCTTGTGATGGTGAAGATGGTGAGTTGATGCCAAGCTTGGTCATCTGTGATGGTGTGCATGCACCTCATGGTGAAATCTTGCTGAAGCGAACTTTTGCCTCCATTGCAACTGGTGCATTGGTTCATCCCCTTCATCCAACTCATCTGCTAACATGCACATGGTCTTCTTGGGTACGGTTGAACCGAAAACACATTGATGCATAGTGTCCTTGTTGGTCTTCAAGTGTGTGTTGGTGGTCATGCACATCAACTTGTCGAAGTGAATGTTCAGCCCTAGTTGGATTTGCTTCTTGTCTTCTCCTTGGTGAGTGTGTTGAATGGGTTAGATTGTATGCATGTGCTCAACGACATGCATGTTGCTAGATCCTTTGCATGCAATCAACAACACTACTCACCATGTTTTCTCTGTGTCAGCTGTTGGGATGGATCCTTAACTTGTACTGGCATAGTATTCATCCATGAGTGTATGTTGCACCCGTTGTTGTTACTGCTTCAACTCTTTGGATTATTTGTGCAGCTTCATGTTCTTCCTGAGTTGTTGTTTCAACACATGCAACTCCTTCTTTGTTCCATCTTCTTCCTTCACGTGATCTTCATGTCACACAGTCACTTCATAGTCTGAGTCTCCAAAGTTGCTTTCATTATCAGTGGATCTACTTGATCTTGCAACTTTCCTCCACCTCTATGTTGTCAACAACCTTCCTCTTGCATTCCTTTTGTTCGATTCATTTGTTGCGTTCACCGCATTTGGTATGATTCCTTATGTTGTTTTTCATGACGTTGCTCGTTGTGATGCTGCTCCTTGATGTCCTTGTCCACAAACAACTTGATGTCTTCGTGAGTAGGTAAGCCCATGGACAATTAATCGACTGCATCTCCAAGCATGCTCTGAACGGTGTCTTCGTCTCCACTCTTTTGGAAACCATTGTACCTATACTGCTGAGATGCAGATGAACACTTGTGATACTTGGAGACATGGAAACACTCATAGCAAGAAATTTGTCAGTGGAAAATGAAAATGAACATGAGAACTGACTTGCAACATACCTGGGTGAATGATCATAAAGGTTGTGAAATTTTGGCTGGGAGGTCGGGAGACCGACTACCAAGATTGCACAAGGCACAGTTCTTGCTACTAGGAGATTGAGTGACTGTTGGAACTGAAAAATGTGCAATCCAGTTGGGCAGTTGGCTGTTGGGCTTATGCAATGCGCGATTCCAGCTGGGAAAGACTGCTGGCCCAGGGACAGATTTGTGCAAATCTTTGGGCCAAGTAGCCATTGACCTCCAGAAATGCGCAATTCAGTCCAGGAGGCCAGTGTTGGGCCAGAATGCGCAAATCAAGAGAGAAAGTTGAGCATTCCTTCTCAAGATTGTGCAATGCAGCCTTGGTGAAGGCAAAGACAGGGCCAAGGTTGGCCCGACTCGCCGACAGGAAACTAAAAGCAAGTAAGTTGATGAAATGCATGGTGACACTAAGTGATAGCAGAAGTGATAAACAGTGCATGAAAAACATGAATGGAGGATTGAGCAAACATATCAACATGCATGTGGGTGAGGTTGTTCACTGGTTGGGCAAACGTTCGTGCAAAACAGTTTCATGCATGCAAAAGCAGTGAGATAGCAACAAAAATTGAAACAAAGCTTGGACAAGCTAGTATACATGTAAACGACAACAAGCATTCAAAGAAATCAGGCAAACCATACTCATATAAGCGAAAACCCAAAAAGCGACATAAATGCAGCACAAGGCATGGGAAGCGAGCTTACCCCAAAATAGCTTAGCTAAATGTGCCGATTTCTCCTAGATGTGATGTGTGATGTCAGAGCTACAAGGTTGATGTGAGGAATGAGCTCTGCAGTGTCTGGTTGATGAGTTTTGATAACATCGAGGTTGTGAAATTCATGCCACAAATATAGGGGAAGTGACACTTGGAGGGAGGTTTTTGAATTGTTCCTTGCATGTAACCTCCAACTTCTAAACATAGATCCCTAAAGAAAGGGATGGCTTTGCATGCTTCCTTGGGAGAAACAACCCATGCATGCAAGTTTGTTTTTCTTAGTCCCGGAGGGAACCGGTCAACTCAGATATAGATGTAAGAGATAACTTGACTGCTGGAGAAAAATGCACATTCTTGATTGTAAGTTGGGTTGACTGCCTAAAGGGATTGCACAATTTCTGCGCCCAATAGCTTACTACTGCCCAGATTTGCACAAATCTTGCACTGAACAGCCTGTTGATGGGAAATATTGTGCAAATCATGCTGGGAGGGTTGGTTGGCATGATTGCACAATCTTGGAGCTACAGCCTTTTAGAGGGAATTGTGCAATTCCTGGAGGGAAGGTTGGTTTCCCTCCAGAAATGCACAAATTTTACTGGGAAGTTGCTCAGCCTATAGCTCGACCAAGTCCGAGTGAGAAACCTATGAAGGGAAAAGATCAAACTGTGATCGATAGGTTTCCTTTGAGCAGGAAATACACTAAAACTTGAGGACTTGACGAAGCAAGGCAAGATGTTGTGAAGGTTGGTAGGGAGGCTCCAAAATAGGCTAAGGAAAATTTTTTGGAGGGTGGTTGCAGCCGCTACAACATTTGTCAACACACTGGTAGAACTCCAGCTCTCTGAATGGACCTTGTTCGTGAAAGGTAGGTCTAACACATTCGGAAGTATTGTTTAGCTCTCAGCTCGTCTTGGCTTCACACTAGCTTGATTGTAAGATGTAGCATCTACCAGAATCTTGGTCGATTGACACACATTCCAAGCCAAGGCAACATAGTTTTTTCAATTGGGGTTGAGGGGTATATAAGTGCACAAGCAGTATAGTCGTTAAAGTCTAAGTTTCATCTCTGGTGTTGCTCCACTGCGAGCAGGCCTGGATAGTACCCCCGTGGATTCACCTAGGAACACAAGCATGGTTTTGCTGCCGACAAGCCTAGTCAGTATCCGGACAAAATTACTTGCATGACCTCCCTGCGCAGGAAGCCTTTCTTTTCTTTCACCTTATTCATTTTTCATTTGAATTTTTTGACTTTTCATTTTTTATTTTTATATTTCCATTATGCATAGCACTTATTCATTTCAGAGGTGGAAGAGGGATCCCGACTTATTGAGAAAAAAGGAGGTTGTTCCAGCAGATAAGTAGTTTATTGTATCTTTGGCATGCTTCTTAAGGTTTCCCCCCTCACCTTACTCTACTTGACTGAGCTAACAAGGGTTAACCCAAAAACTACTGACTAGAGCAGGCGACACTAGTTAGCCTGCATGCGTTGTGTTTTCACCAAGGTTCACTTTGAACAATACGTATTTTCCTTCGACGTATCATGGACTAAGAGTAACACGCTCATCATACAGAGGCGGGATGAAAAATAACCAAGTAGTGATAGTTGTATAAACCCTCTTGTACTTTACCTAGCTCGTTTCATGAGTCACACAAGGTTTCATGTGAACTAACTTATGAACAAAACAAGCGAATGAACTAACAATCAACAAAGAAAATCAAGAGTAGAAGAAAAAATGAAAGTGAAGTAAGTAAACAAACAAGCAACCAAAGCATGAAAGCAAACAATTGAAAGAAAACACTACTACTACTACTACACTAACGATGCATGGGCCTGATCACGTGAAGTCATACTTCCAATGCAGCCACCAACACATTGGTAGACCCATGTGGGTGAAGGCTTGGTCTGCGAGTAACCCAGTTTTGTGCATACCAACATACAAGAAAGATATATCAGTGAAGATAACCACACTTCATGTTTCAAAGTGCCCACGGGACATAAGTGAGTGGATGTGCATGAAAGATAGTCTGTGGACTTATCATGGTCCTATGTGACACTACGTGTAACTTTGAAGCACAAGCACACTCTTGATTGTGACAAGCAAGCAAATGAAAGAAACAAAATAACTTGCGTTGTGCATGAGTGCTTGCAATATAAGATTCCTCCAATGCATGAGCAATGGGATCTTGCAATTCGAGTGGAGGAAGTGTGATATGAGTGTTAGGTTGATCTTGAGTGCATACAGATGAGTGATGAGGATCCTTGAATGTTTGAACAATTTCCTGATCAGAAGTGAAACCAACCTCAGGACAACAAGGGCCTGACATAACCATCAGTGCGGGCTGAAGTGATTTGACGGTCTGTGGGGTTTCGACTTTGTTGATAGATGGATCTTCGTAGACTAGTGACTTAGATGGATTAACAAGGAGCCAATCAACATCATGATCGAATGATGAGGTGAAGAGATCACGACGACCAAGATCAGAAAATTCAAGATGTTGGTCGACATCCTCATGATTTGACGAATCAAACAGAGGGGTAGATGAGAAGGAAGGATGTTCACCCTCTATGTTTCCGGAAAGAGTAGATGAAAGATCAAGTGGATTTTCAATGAATGATTGCTCCTCTTTGTTGTTGGATGATGGTCTAACATACGATGTGTCTTGGGAAAGGTCAACAATGGGTGCATCCATAGATGAAGACGCACATGCAAAATCATGGATGGCAGGTTCACCAACGATGTTAGGAAATAACGGAGGGGGATCAAATGGAAGGAATTCATCCTTTGCTGAGTGTTGATGATCAAACTCCCACTCATACTCTTCATGAATGAAAACGCATGTTGGTTGTGCAACACCAACTCCGTCAGTGGGTTGTTCCTCATTCACAACAAGTGAAGAGTCCGGAATGGATGAACATAAGACAACATCATCGAGAGGAACACGTGGGTGCGAAGATGGAGGTTGAAAAAAAACAATGCATATGAGAAATCGAAGGGCTCACAACCAAATTTGCACGAAAATTGTGTGGAGTGATGTTGGGAGGGTGTGAAGGTTGAATAGTTGTGTGAACATGATCCTCAACATCACAGGGCGACAGTGGAACTATTGAATGAGAGGTGTTACCGGGAATAGTGTCCACTCGGATGCTACTATTCCCATTAAGATGGGTGGCTATCTTAGAAACAAACAAGTAAAGTCTACTTTCATTTTCCTTTATGAAAATAGACAAGAGGAGAACCAAGAAGACCAACCTTAGTCTTGCGCTTGATTTCCTTTCCTTCTTCATAGAGCTTTTCCGCTTCTTCTTCATCTGCCCAGCTCCAAAGAGCACTTGTGGAATCACAGCAACATACTACTATCGAAGAAACAAAGATCTATATTCATAAATAACACAGGACCAGATGTGTGTTAACCATACAAATGCATATATAAACAAGTACACAAGAAT
>APFE031250908.1:54523-220786 GCA_000404065.3 Pinus taeda
GCTACTTCAACGCATGCAAATCCTTCTTTATTCCATCTTCTGCCTTCACGTGATCTTCATGTCACACCGTCACTTCATAGCATGAGTCTCCAAAGTGTCTTTCATTATCAATGGATCTGCTTGATCTTGCAACTTTGCTCCTCCTCTATGGTGTCAACAACCTTCCTCTTGCATTCACTGTGTTCACTTCATTTGTTGCGTTCGTTGCATTCGGTATGCTGCCTTCAGCTGTTGTTCATGATGTTGCTCGTTGTGATGCTACTGCTTGATGTCCTTGCCCACGAACAACTTGATGCCTTCGTGAGTAGGTAAGCCCATGGACACTTGATCGATTGCATCCCCAAGCGTGCTCTGAACAGTGTCTTTGTCTCTGCTCTCTTAGCAACCATTGTACCTATACTGTTGAGAGGAAGATGAACATCTGTGATACTTGGAGACATGGAAACACTCATAGCAAGCAATCTGTTAGTCGAAAACGAAAATGAACATGAGAACTAACTTGCAACATACCTGGGTTAATGATCATGAAGGTTGTGCAATTTTGGCCGGGAGGTCGAGAGACCGACTGCTAAGACTGCACAAGGCATAGTTCACGCTGTTGGGAGACTGAGTGACTGCTGGAACTGAAAAATGCACAATCCAGTTAGGCAGTTGGTTGTTCGGATTGTGGAATGCATGATTCCATCTAGGAAAGACTACTGGCCTAGGGACAAATTTGTGCAAATTTTTGGGCCAAGCAACCATTGACCTCCAAAAATGCGCAATTTAGTCCAGGAGGCCAGTGTTGGGCTAGAATGTGCAAATTTGGAGAGGAAGGTGAGCCTTCGTTCTCTAGATTGCGTAATCCAGCCTTGGTGAAGGAAGAGACCGGATTAAGGTTGGCCCAACTCGCCGACGGGAAACTGAAAGCAAGTCGATGAAATGCATGGCGACACTAAGTGATAATAGAAGTGATAAAAAATGCATGCAAAACATGAATGGAGGATTAAGCAAACATATCAACATGCATGTGGGCGAGGCCATTCGCCGATTGGGCGAACATTCGTGCAAAACAGTTGCATGCATGCGACAACAATGAGATAGCAACGAAAATTGAAACAGAGCTAAGACAAGCTAGTATACATGTAAATGACAAAAAACGTTCGAATAGATCAAGGAAACAATACTCATACGAGAAAAAATCCAAAACGTGACAGAAATGCAGCACAAGCCATCAGAAGCGAGCTTACCCCAAAACAACTAAGCTGAATGTATTGACTTCTCCTAGATGTGATGTGGGATGTCAGAGCTACAAGGTTGATGTGAGGAATGAGATCTACAGCATCTAGCTGATGAGTTTTGATAACATCGAGGTTGTGACACGCATGCCACAAATTTAGGGGAAGCGATACTTGGAGGGAGGTTTCTGAACTATTCCTTGCATGTAACCACCAACTGCTAAAGATAGATCCCTGAAACAAGGGATTCCATTGCATGCTACCTTGGGAGAAATCGCCCATGCATGCAATTCTGTTTTTCTCAGTCCCATAGGGAATGGTCAACTCAGCTGCACATGCAAGAGACAACTTGGCTGCTGGATAAAAATGTGCATTCCTTATTGTAAGTTGGGTTGACTTCCTAAGGGGATTGTGCAATTTCTGGGCCTAGCAGTTGATTGCTACCTAGAATTGTGCAAATCTTGTGCTGAACAACTTGTTGATGGGAAAAATTGCACAAAACCTACTCGGAGGGTTGGCTCACAAGATTGTGAAATTCTAGAGCCCATCAAGCTATTAGAGGGAATTACGCAATTCCTGGAGGGAAGGCTAGTTCCCCTCCAAAAATGTGAAAATTTCACTGGGAAGTTGCTCAGCCTGCAGCTGGACCAAGTCCATGTGAGCAGCCTGTGAAGGGAAAATATCAAACTGTGATTGACAGGCTGCCTTTGATCAAGAAAGACAATGAAGCTTGAGGACTTGAAAAAGCAGGCAAGTTGTTGTGAATGTTGGTAGGAAGGCTCCAAAACAGGCTAAGGAAATATTTTGGAGGGTGGTTGTAGCCGCTACAACAACGTGGTCCATCTCTGAAATCTTCTTGGCTTCATTGGCTCTCTCTCTTGGCATCTCGCACGTTCCAATCCATTATGTTAATCATTTGTTGGGGTATTTGGATCACTGTAATTGACCTATCTTTCAAGACTTTGTCTCTTCCTCTAGGAACATCATTGTTGAAGTAATGGAAATCCTTAGTCGCTTTCCTCAGGAGAAAGATGCCTGTAAGGTGTGCGAAAATATGGCTAAACAACCTAACAAGTTTAAACCATGGGCATATTTAGATGTTGCATCAATCGATTTAAGTCATAATTGTGGGGTGAATTCATCTTTATCTCTCTAATGACATCTACTTTCATGTTTCCATGGGTCTGGGTCCTGAATCGAATAATTATGTTGAACTTATTTCTTTTCGAAACCTTTTTTCCTTTGTTATTGATCGGGGTGCTCTTGACATTCAAATCTATGGGGATTCCAAGCTTGTGGTCAATTGGTTGAATGGCACTCAATCTTGCAGGAATTTTCTACCATCTGCTATACTGGATAATGTTTTGTGGTTGAAAATTATGCTCTTATGTTTCTCTTGCCATCCTATATACAGGGAACTTAACCAGACAATAGATGGTCTCTCCAAACAAGCTCTATAATTGGTTCAGATTGTTGTAGGATCTCTGAGTGCCGAGAAGGCACATTTTATTCTTACTCTAACAGTTGGTTCTCAGATCCTCTCTAGAGGCAAATTATATCACTCAGCACGGGTGGATAGACCGCAAGTCTCTATTTTTTTACTTTTTTCTTTTTCTTATCAGCAAGTTTATGTTAATTATGGACCTTATTTATGATTACTTTTGTAAAGTTCTTGATATTATATACACTCATTGATAGTGATCTACATGGACTTATGTATATCGGTGATCATTGTTTATTATAGACCCCTGCCTGATATTTCTACTTTAATTATGTAATGTTTTATTTTAGATTTAATATTATTAATTTAGTGTACAAGATACTAAAATGATGTTTAGATTGAAAGAAAAAAAGAATATCTCACCATATTTAATTATGTAATGTTTTTATTTTAGATTTAATATGATTAATTTAGTCTACAAGATACTAAAATGATGTTTAGATTTGATTTAGAAGACTATTAACATTAAAATGACGTTGTTGGTAAAAATACTAATAATATTAATTAAAGAAACAAAGTTGCATGGACAATAATCAGAGGATATTTGCAAATGCACACAAGGCAAGGCTTACTGATAACTAGTTGAGTTATGATTCTAAGTGCTAGCCCAAGGCACTTTAAGTTTGCAAGATCCAAAATTGTAACCACATATTTGAGCAACTTAATGAAAATTTTACTTTATTCCATGTTTATGGTCCAATAAGCGGAATCTTGCAAAGAGAGCATTGGGAGTCTCTAAAAGAATGATTTAGCAATAGAATATGATGGTAGGAGAAGGTTTAATCTCATTCTAAATCCAATAAAGAAAGGGCAAGTTCTAAGTAGTTATGGGTCACAATGGTTTCATCGTTTTTTTGATGAAACACGTTTGAAAGATGTTAAGCTCAATGAGGGGTCGTTTACATGAATAAATTGTTGCAAGAAGGCTTGATGGATTTATGAGGTTAGAATATCCATAAAGGCTTGATGGATTTATTAGTTTAGAATATCCATAATGTACTAATCTAAAATATTATTAGGAGTGGGGTTAAAATCATTGAATGATAGAATTAAAATTGTGGATGTGTTCCTTATTAAGGTTTTCTTTATGCGTATAGTTTGAGTGATTCTAATTGTGAGGTTTCTTTTATGTATATAGTTTGAGTGAGCCTAATTCTGGGGTTTCTTTTATGTATATAGTTTGAGTGAGCTTAATGGTGAAGAATTTGTGTTTCTTTGTAGGAGGTTACATGTTCAAATCCAAAGTGGGGTAAAGTATGTACATATTTGGAGAATTTAGTAGTAAATCACTATGCTTGGCCATGACCTTAAAAATAGATTATTATTATTATTATTATTATTATATTAGATGGCTTCAAGAACAACATCTTGAAAGAATCTTAGGCTAGAAGCAAATAAGTGATCCAAATTTTGATACAATGAATTTTGCTTCATTAAAAGGTTGTAAACAAAAAATTATATCGAGGGTATATGTCCATTCTTTAAGAAGTGAAAAGAAGGAAAGTGTTTAGGAAAAGGAGGACTCCAAGTATAGACTATAATAATGGCTAACTATGAGGTTACATTACTTTGAAAATGTTGAGTTAATGAATAAAGAAACTTTTACCTACATGTCAGAGCAACATTGATAACTTTAAAGACCAAAAATTGCAACTTTTTCCTTGAAAACCAAAGAAAACAACTTATAAGCTAACTGGGGATATGGTTGTTTTAGTTAAAAGGGTTACTTCAATTAAAATAATTCTTTTAGATAATCCCATTTTTTCAAATTCAATTATATGCACCTAAGTATTCAAAGATAAATTTTCGAGAGATTCCTTTCGCTAGATGTGGATAAGCAAAAAATATGTTTTCTCTAGTGAAATGGAGATAATGATCCTCCTAGTTCACTTTTAGGTCTTTACTATTTGTGAGATTAGAACTCCCCCATTACTAAATTGGAAGAAGATCCTTATAAAAAGTATGATTGATTTTGTTCAAATAGATTTGTTATTCACATTCAGTCCAAATTACTAAGGTATCACAATTTGCAAGTTGGATTGAGTGACTGGAAGGGATATTAAGTGAAGTTTTGGAATCAGTTGTAGATTAGTGGGATACTTTGTTGTGTTGGCATAATGCAAGAAGTGATATATATATATATGGACCTCACAAAATGGTTAAGTTTATCAACCATCCTACCCAAAGGACCAGTGTTGTAAAGGTGCAAAGGCATGGGATTACATTTTATAGGCAAAAATTTAAGATTAACATAAATACCTAGTACCTATTGTGTGCATCAAAAAGGCATTTAATGACATTAAAAGAAGCATACAAGATAGTTTGGAGGATGTATTTTCATTCTCAAGTATGTAAAGTAAATTAAAGCGCTAAAACTCTTCAAAGCCCACTATACAAATTGTCTAGAGATGATTTTCATTACCAAATAAGAATTTGAGGCCAGTCTACTTTATTAGACATTTTTGCAAAAAATGTTTCTTTTTAGGACATTCGAACTTCTTATCATCAAAGGATTTACTAGACCTTCAACTATGTTTTATGTTATAAGGAGGAGACCACGATACACCTTTTCATCCAATGTATGTGAGGGAAGCTTAGAAAATGGTGCCCAGGGACCTTAGGAGGCAACAAATTTGTTGGGGGTAATCTTAGAGACTTAACAAGTTCATTTCAAAATGGAATGTACTCTATCCCTCTAGCTTAAGAGGAAAGAATGTGTGAAAATCAAATGGTGCACTCTACATATGTTCTTATTCAAGTGCCTATAGATCACAAGGAATGGAGAAAATTTCAAAAAACCTCCAAGCTTGAATTTAATACGTGCTAAGTATTGTGTTGGTTGACCATCTATCATGTATTCAGTCGAGGAAGTCTAAAAGAAGAGGAAGATTGGAAAAAAGGAAGTGCAAGTTCCTAAGTCCATTCGAGTACTCCCATTATTCAAGGGACTTTGAACAAACCCATGGTGAAGGATGTGTTATCACCCCAAGAAACTCACCTAAGTTGTATATTAGTGATGCTCGGGAACATTACAAACTCAACAATATGTTGGATAAAATGATGGATGAATGGAAGATATGCTACTCATTCAAGCCAGATAACCACTCCTATTATGATTAACCCCAGACATGGGTGAACACCCCCAAACTACAAGGCTTTTAACCATCAATTACTCGCAGCTTAAACAAAGTGTGATGATGGAGAGGACTAACTGCACCAGCAGATACACAGGACCCTGTGATGGCCGACTGCAACCAGAAAGGAGGTCTGTAAACTATTGTCTAATACACAGACATGATTACAACTCTCTATGCATTAAAACAACAGAAACCTGCAAGAAAATTCGATGAACAGCTAAACTTTAACACAAAGGTGGGATGATAGCCCCTCTAATGCTAAAAATTCACAGCATATGAAATAATGCAAAACAGGCACAACCTAGGACATAGAAGAAGTGAAAAGTGAGCAAATGACACAAAAGAAGCTTGTATTAGTTGGAAATGAAGACCAGACGCTGCAGGTCTCACAATATTTACAGTCTCCAGAAGTTGAAACTTACAACATATTAGCACTCATCTAACACTCATCAAACTGATTACATCATGTCTCTGGGTATATATAGAATTTGTTTACAAAAATATCTCTACTAACCTATGCATGGAGGTGTCTTAATGGATCACCAACCGCATTTACAATTAGATATGGCTTTTCTGATATAATCTGAACAAATTAATGAACAAAATGGCTCTGTTTGTACTCCGGTGTGCTTCTCGAACAGGTGGAATGTTAACTGGATAAACTTCCATAACTACTGCAAGGTTGAATTGCTCGAGGGTGTCCTTTCTCGTCCTTGATTGTACTGTTCCTTTACTGCACTAGCTGATGATTATGCAGGTAGCTGGCTCATAACTTGCTTCTCTGCATGCTCATAATTGGAAAAAACCTAGTAATATACATCAAATATGGACGCAAGGCCGAGGAGGAATATTGGCCGCCGGATGACAAAAATGGACGGTCCAGATTCGAATGCGAGTGGCAAGGGAAGACACAGAGGTGCAAGGACTAAATATTAGCCGTGGATCTAGCAAAATGAATGGCGGAGATCGCTACATGGAATTTATCGGGAGACATATGAATGAAACAAACGCAGACCATCAGATCATGATTGGGCCGATCCGACGGTGATCGCACGAGAGAAGCGTTCAGGCGATAATGGGCGGGGAACGTTGGATTATGCGATTTGTGATCAACGGTTGATTGCGATCGCGATATCGCATTGGAACAAAACAAGGGAGGCATAACCTTGACACATATGAGTGCGATTTGTGATCAGATCGCATCGCAGAATCGCAATCAGTAGAAGACATGGGGGCGAAACCTTACAACACATATGGATGCGATATGCGATTTGCGATCAGATCGCATCGCAATATCACAGCGGTAGAAAACATAGGGGTGCAATGGGTCAATGTGCGATAGCGATCAAATCGCATTGCAAAAGAAGGAACACAGAAATAGCGGGGTTATGAGAGTATGAGGGTCATGAAGGGGAGGGAAGAAAAGACTGTTGCGATCTGCCTTTCTAAGCATAAACATATGGCCAAGCCAGTATTTGGCCTTCCAAAAGCTGAAGTATGTAGTAGAGCTAACATTGGCTCCTTCTGGGGATGAGATCCTCCCTATGAGGTCTCAAGAACCTGCAGACCAATGCCTTTCCAGCTGAAAGCAAACTAATCAAAATTCCTAGTGTTCCATTGGGCATGGAGTCTACTTGTCTGCACAAAACTGATAGAAACAAACTATTTACAACCTTTAAGGCCAAAGACCTTAAACCACATAAATTTTCAAAAATCACCCATTGACTGGGCCATGAAAGACTGCTTCACCTCCCATACTCTTCAGTATGAAGGTGTTGTTTCCTTGAACCTATGAAATGATGAAAGGCCCTGTCCAGAAAGCATCAAATTTCCCATGATTGCCTTTCTTCTCCTTTAATGCATCCCATTTTAAGACCAAGTCACCAATCTGAAAATTATCTGTTTTTTCCTTTTTGTCAAAGGCTTCCTTAATCTTTTTCTGATGCGCTGCAACCTTTTCAACCAGTGGTTCTCTAATCTGATGCAACTTTGTTAGATTAGTGATTCTTCCTACCATGTCTTCTTCTTCGTCCTGCTCTGTTTGAAGGAATTTTGCCACAGGGAGAGTGAGCTGAATTGGAAATACAACCTCAGTGCCATATACCAATTTGAATGGAGAACTCCCTGTGGATCTCTTGATGGCCACTCTGTCAGCCCACAGTGCGTACTTGAGCTTTGAATCCCACTTCTTTTGATTGTCCTCTAACAACTTTTTAATTATCCTAATCAGGCTTTTGTTAGAGGATTCTGCTAGACCATTTCCTTGTGGATAATATGAGGTGGAATGAACTAATTTGATACCCATTGAGTCACACATTTCCACCAACTCCTTGGCCCTAAAGGCTAACATTATCTGTGATTAGTTTATGTGGACATCCAAATCTGGTGAAGATATTTTCTGTTAAAAACTTCATGACCACATTGTGATCAGCCTTCCTTGTAGGGACTGCTTCAATCCACTTAGTGAAGTAATCGGTGGCTACTAATATCCACCTGTGCTGGCCACTGGAGTGTGGATTGATTTCTCCAATGAAATCCAAGCCCCATTGCTGAAAATGTCCTTTTGCCTGAATTGGTTTTAGGGGCAGGGATTTCAGCTGTTGCTTTCCTTCAAATCTTTGGCAACTATCACAAGATTTAACAAAAACAAATACATCAGAAAATAAAGTAGGCCAATAATACCCAGCTCTGAGAATTTTATGGGTTGTAGTTTTCCAATAATGGTGCCCTCCACACATGCTAGAATGAAATTGTTGCATAACTTTCTTTGACTGTTCTCTGTCCAGACACCTTAGAAATATTCCAGAAGGATCCCTCCAGTAGAGCAGTTTATTATCGATGCAATATTTTGCTGCCCTGAGTTTCAAAGTTCTTGCTTGACTTTGAGAAAATTCTGAAAGGATCTCTAGCTTCTGCAAGAAATTAATTATTGTAGCATACCAATTGCATGAAGCTAGATTTTCAGCCACTGACTGCTTTTGGTCTGGTTCAGCTGCGTTTTCCTCTTCTTCTGCCTGACCATTTTCTGCCATCATGCATAGGACATCAATGTCTAAAGTTCTGCAATTTTCTTCAGCCAATAACTTGGCAAGCCCTTGACCTCTGACCAGCTTTGTAGGCTTTAGCTCTATGTTAAATTCTATCATTTTAGCAATCCACCTTGCCCTCCTTCCATCAACATCAGGTTGTATTAATACATCTTTAATTGCAGCAGAATGCACATATGCAATTATATTTGAATGCAAGATATAAACTCTGAAAGCCTTTAATGATTTGACAAGGGCATATGCCTGCTTTTCTATAATATCATACATTAGTTCAGCATCCCTCAAGTTCTTACTGAAAAATGCAACCGGATGCTCTGAACCTTCTTCATCTTGTTGCAACCAAACAACTACAATGGTATCCTCAGAGGCAAATGAAAACAGGTGAAACTCGTTACCGTAGTCAGGACTTATTAATGTGGGAGCTTCCATTATAGCCTCCTTGATGGAATCAAATGATTTTCTTGCTGTTTCGGTCCATCTTACTCTGCTCCTTTCTTCAACATGGAGGTAACGTGCTTTACCAGCTCCGCAAAATTATGAATAAACCTCTTTACAAAGTTAATTTTGCCCAGAAAAGATTGGATATCTTTCTTTGATCTTGGAACAGTGAAACCCTGAATTGCTTTGACTCTTTCTGGGTCAATTTGAACACCTGCAGCAGACACAATATGTCCTAACAACTTGCCTTCATGTAAAGCAAATTGAAATTTTTTTGGATTCACTGATATCCCAAATCTTCTGCACTTCAAAAACACCTTTTTCAAATGCTGCAAATGATTTTGATGGCTGCTAGAGTATACTGTTATATCATCAAGGTAGATAAGCACAAATTTGTCCTTCTCTCCCACAAATGCTATATCCATAGCTCTCTGAAAGGTAGCTCCAACATTCATCAATCTGAATGGAATTTTGGCATACATGAAAGTGCCCCAAGGAGTGGTAAATGCAGTCTTTTCTTGATCATCTAGGTGCACAACAATCTGATTAAAGCCTGAAAATCCATCTATGAAAGACATCGCTTTGGCACCTGAGACCCTTTGCAGCAAATGCTCCATCTTTAGTAAATGATAGTTGTCTTTCTTTGAGCATTTGTTCAAATTTCTGAAATCAACACACAGTCTGATTTCTCCACTCTTCTTCCTTACCACTACCAAATTAGCCACCCATTTAGAATACCTGATAGGCACTATGATCTTGGCAGCCAATAACTTTTTAATTTATTTTTCAATCAATGGAAGAAGCATTGGATTTATTGGTCTCAACTTCTGTTTGGAAGGGACAGTGTCTTTTTCTAGAGGGATTTTGTGCTGAATTATATTCTTGTCATATGTTTTTAGATCACTATACTCCCAGGCAAACACATCAGCAAATTGCCTCATCAAATTGCAGCATTCAGAATTTTGGTCAGCTGTCAAATGAGTGGAAAAATTTATATACTTGGGCTGACCTGGACTTCCTATGTCATGCTTACGAACTGTAGATTGGTCTTCTTCTTTTTCTTCGCCCCTTTGCATTATTTGCAACTGCTCATTTGCTCTTCTGAAAGGATTCTGATTTCTTGGATCAAATGTAATTTGCTGCCTTGTTTTCCCTGAATTCTGCTCAACCTTTAGCTTAGAGATTTCAGCAGCCAATCACTCTATCATCTTGGTCATTTTATCCAATTTAGGCTCTGAGGTTGAGGCAGAGGAAGAAGAAGCCTCGCCTCTCTGCCTTCTTCTGTCAGTTTGACTCTTTAGTTTCTCTGCTGCCATAATATTGGATTCCACTTCTAGGGCTGCATCTTGCATATCAGCTAGAGTGGCACATCTTCTTTCTCTCAAAAACAAGCAGAAATCAGAGTCAAAAGCATTGGCATATGTGAGTTTGGCAGTGGTGGGGGTAGGCTTTACCTCAGCTGGTATTTTACTATACATTCTATTAAATCTTTTATTAAAGTCAGGCAAAGACTCACCCTTTTCTCTTTTCAAGTTTCCAAACTCAATATGATAATAAAACAGGTCCTTCTTATCTCCCCATTGCTTCAAAAATGCATCATCTAATGCTTCAATATCTCTTATTGATCTCTGGGGTAACTCTCTAAACCACTTCCTAGCCTCTCCATCAAGGCTCTGGACAAAAACTCTCATCCACACATCATTTTCACTTATATCTAAATTATTAGCATAACTGTAAAAAGCTTCAAGGTGTTCTTTTGTTGTTACTCCCTCTGTACCAGTAAATTTAGGCATATACTTTTGATATTCTCCCACAGGCATAGGATTCAAAGGGACAGGCAAGATTAGAGGTCCATATCTAGCAGCTACAATCCTCTCAATTCTAGTAGGTGCTTGTTGTCTTGCCATTATTGGATTATTTGAAAGAATACTAGCAGATTGAATGGTAGGGAGTAATGTGATGGATGGTAGAGACAAGGGGATGTTATGGACAAAATGGGAAGCTTTCTTCGGACTAAGATTCAGAGGGGAACAAATTGTACAAGGGGCTGAACTAATCTCTGAAGGGATATCCTTATTAACAGTGCTGAGCTCTAAGTCTTCGAACTGTAATTCTTCAGCAATAAAATTACCTTTCAGAGATGAATTAGATTTCTTAGGCTTACCTGATCCTGATGCCCCTTTGTGTGAAGCTTTCTTCGATTTGACAGTCTTCTCAGGGTCAGGCGATGGTTCAGCTGGAGATTTCTGAGGATTTCTTCGAGTATGTCTCACAAACTGAGCTAGAACTTCAATGTGGAGTCGCCAAAGGTTGGTCTTCCTCCAATGGAGTCGCCAAACAGATGATTACAACCAAAATATGTGTTCAAACTTTGTCTGTCATCAAAGCTTGAAGCTGTGTCATTCTCCCAGGGAAGCTGAGCTTCGATTCTCCTTTCCTCGGCAATGGCGCCAATTAATGTTATCACCCCAAGAAACTCACCTAGGTTGTATATCAGTGATGCTCGGGAACATTACAAACTCAACAATACGTTAAATAAAATGATGGATGAATGGAAGATATGTTTCTCCTTCAAGCCAGATAACCACTCCTATTATGATTAACCCCAGACATGGGTGAACACCCTCAAACTACAAGGCTTTTAACCACCAATTACTCATAGCTTAAATAAAGTGTGATGATGGAGAGGACTATCTACACTAGCAGATACAGAGGACCCTGTGATGGCCGACTGCAACCAGAAAGGAGGTCTGGAAAACTATTGTCTAATACACAGACATGATTACAATTCTCTATGCATTAAAACAACAGAAACCTGCAAGCAATGTCGATGAACAACTAAACTCTAACAAAGAGGTGGGATGACAGCCCCTCTGATGCTAAACATTCACAACATATGAAATAATGAAAAACAGGAACAGCCTAGGACATAGAAGAAGTGAAAAGTGAGCAAATGACAGCAAAAGAAGCTTGTATTAGTTGGAAATGAAGACCAGGCGCTGTATGTCTCACAATATTTACAGTCTCCGGAAGTTGAAACTTACAACATACTAGCACTCATCTAACACTCATCAAACTGATTACATCATGTCTCTGGGTATATATAGAATTTGTTTACAAAAATATCTCTACTAACCTATGCGTGGAGGTGTTTTAATGGATCACCAACCACATTTATAATTAGATATGCCTTTTCTGCTATAATCTGAACAAATTAATGAACAAAATGGCTCTGTTTGTACTCCGGTGTACTTCTCGAACAGGTGGAATGTTGACTGGTAAACTTCCATAACCTCTGCAAGGTTGAACTGCTCAAGGGTGTCCTTTCTTGTCCTTGACTGTGTTGTTCCTTTACTGCACTAGCTAATGATTAAATGCAGGTAACTGGCTCATAACTTGCTTCTCTGCGTGCTCAGAATTGGAAAAAACCCAGTAATATACATCAAATATGGACGCAAGGCCGAGGAGGAATATTGGCCGCCGGATGACAAAAATGGACAGCCCAGATCCGAATGCGAGTGGCAAGGGAAGACACAGAGGTGCAGGGACTAAATATTAGCCGTGGATCCAGCAAAATGAATGGCGGAGATCGCTACATGGAAGTTATTGGGAGACATATGAATGAAACAAACGCGAACCATTAGATCATGATTGGGCCGATCCGACGGTGATCGCATAAGAGAAGCGTTCGAGCGATAACGGGCGGGGAACGTTGGATTATGTGATTTGCAATCAGCGGTTGATTGCGATCGCGATATCGCATCCGCGCAAAACAAGGGAGACGTAGCCTTGACACATATGAGTGTGATTTGCAATCAGATCGCATCGCAGAATCGCAATCATTAGAAGACATAGGGGCGAAACCTTACAACACATATGGATGCGATATGCGATTTGTGATCAGATCGCATCGCAATATCGCAGCGGCAAAAAACATAGGGGTGCAACGGGTCAATGTGTGATAGCGATCAAATCGCATCGCAAAATAAGGAAAACAGAAATAGCATGGTTATGAGAGTATGAGGGTCATGAAGGGGAGGGAAGAAAAGAACACTGTGATGTGCCTTTCTGAGCATAAACATATGGCCAAGCGAGTGTTTGGTCTTCCAAAAGCTGAAGTATGTAGCAGAGCTAACAGGATGTACAAGTAGATGTGATCCTAAAAGAAATCCATGCATTGTGCTTTCTTGAAGCAAGAATCCCAGCACCATGGGAGCCAAATCACTTTCAATCAAGAAAATTGTTGAGAAATGCACATTTATGAAATCTATAGGGTAAAAAATTGATAATGAGATATAATTCAAACAACTCATGATAAGCCTCAAGATTGTGCTAGAATAGTGTGCTCACCTAATTATACCATAAGGTTATTCGAGTTGGTAAAGATAGGTTTGCAACTATACATGAAAGTATTTAGGTGCTTTGATCCAGATTCAATCATTATATTTTTTATCATCCATCTTGATGCTTTTGATGTGGAAAAATCCAAGACGCCAACTTATAGGAGCAGTGTTAATGACTTGATCCAGTTGGGAGAATTGGGGTTAGAAACCTTTTGAGGCCAATTCGAGGCCTTGAATGACATTTTTTTGGGTAAAAACTTTGATGCTTATAGTTCAACACCCCCTAACGCTATTCTACACTCGAAGACCTTTACAACCATGTAAGAATCATGTCAATCAAAATTTAGATGCAAAAGTTATTGCTTCCCGGAAATCGACATATCGTGATTGACCTCCATAATTTGAGATGATGCTATGTCAACCCCCATTACTCGTGGAAAAGTAGCTAACCACATGATGATGATGAAGAAGACTCTATAAGGGTAAAATTGTAACTCATGTTGGGGGTTGAATGGGTCAAATTTAACCCTTGGTTGGCTATTAGGATGTGTTATAACTGGGCCACTAGGAGAAAAAGAGGTTCCATTCTATTATCTTGCATTTTGTTCCATAATAGAGCAGCTAAGTGTAGATAGAGAGAGAGAACATAACAAAGGGGGTTTGTGTTATGTAGAGCGCACGGGCCACAGGTCTTAGGAAATCCATAGATAGTGTCTTCTCCTTTGTATTTCACATTATTTCGATTCCAAACAAAAGAGAGCAGAACAACCTCACCTTCTAGTTGGGTTTTCTCTTGAAAGGATTTCCTAGAGCATATCTTGGTGTTTATTATGATTTATAAGTGTTTGTATTCATCATTCTCTATTTTCCGCATTTATCTATTACATGCATAAATAACAACATGAGTAATAACAAATTTGGAATCTAAAGGAATTAACCCTTCATAGTATAGATTTCAAATTTTAGTCTATTTTTATTAAATGTGTTATGACAAACTACCAAGTGAACTATCCATGATAGTTTACAGACCATGCTTGAAAAATAAGTTGAGGAGTTTCTCAGAAGAAACAAAAAGAAGAAGAAGAAGCACAAATTGACACATTTTCCAAGATAAAAATAAAGTGGTTGATCAATACATTAAGATGGAAATTTACCAACAACTCTTTGGTATCTAATGACCGAGATCTCAAATTGGTTAGTGTGTAAGCATTTCATTCTTCATCTATGGATAAATCTCTTTGGCAACTATGCCAATCTAGTTTGGATGTTCTTAGAACCATAGAAAATTTTGCTATGTAGATTTCAATTGTTGATCATAATTATGATAACATTTTAGAATTACTCTATATATGCTTTTGAAATGTTTCACATATTTTCACTGGAAAAAATCTTTAAAATAGAGATAAGTAACCAATAATGAGACTAAATAGGTTGATAGTGGAAATGACCGTTAAAAATTTCTAACAAAATATTAATGAGTATTGAATATGGAAAGATTTGGTCAAGTAAAATGTCATATGGAGTGGTCTTTTAAGTGCGACTTTTTTGATATTCCAATGGATGCACCCTCAAAAACCTATGGGGTACTTCGATTGTGAAGAGTGCACCTATCAAACTTGTGATTTCAATGAATCGCTGCCGGATTTTAGACAAATTAGATAGAAAAATAAACTAGAAAACTTTCCAAAAAGTTGCCCTTAAATACTACTCGCAAGGAATAGGGTTTAAATAAATTAAATTAAATATTGATAATAAAATATTAATATATTAATTAAACCAGCCTAGATCCATCTTAACTCTGGATCTACCAAGTGAAACTAGGCTGGTTTAATTATTAGTCTTTAAATAAGCCACATTACAAAAGAATATTATGGGAAAAAACACCCTCGACTAGAGAATTTTAAGATTTATATTTATTTATATTTTATTTTATTTTATGTTGACCGAGCCAAAATGTCAAACATTACAACATCTCTATGATACTAGGTTGGAAAGCACCTCTCATCCTAAAAATAAAAAAATATGAATTAAAATCATTCACAAAGAAGAACTTAAAAAAAAAAAAAAACTAATGAACTAATAGTTCATAAATCTAGAATCAAAAGGGAGAGAAAGATGGCTAACAAATCAAGAACCAAAAGGGAGAGCAAGATGGCTAAAGATTAATAGAGAAAACGATTTTAGAAAAAAATATCATTCAACCAGAGAATGAGAAATTTGAAAAATAATGGTCAATGGGAATAATAATTATTATTAGAGAAACAACGGTCTTTTGGCTGTTGGTCCAAGAAGTTCATCAAGCAAGAAAGAAATGTAAAGAAACTGAAATACACACAAGTAAACACAAATATTTTATGTGGTAAAACCTTGACAACATGTCAAGGAAACCTCTACGGGGCAAGGGATTTGAAATCTTTATTAATAAAAAATGATTCTCCATGATACAGCCTCTTGGGCATTCACTAATTTCATATGAGCCTCCCCTTTGTTACATAACTGCTATTTGTTATGAATCTCATTACAAAACTAACTTACAAAACTAAATCGTAGTAATTAATAAATATTTTACTCATAATTACATTATTTGTTGTCACATTTCAACAAACTCCACCTTGACAACAATTTTCTTAATCCCTTGCCCATGCTCGTTCATCATCTCTTTTGCAAGCCAAGAGAAGCCAAACACCATCTTAGCTTCTCTACCGTAACTGGCTTCATGAATATGTTTGCACAATTCTCCCGCGTATGGACCTTCTTGAGAGCTACTTTTCCATCATTAATCACGTGTCTCATAAAATGATACCTTACATCAATGTGCTTGGTTTTGCTGTGATAAGATGGATTTGTAGCCAAATGAATAGCACTCTGACTGTCACAGAATACATTCACTTTCTCCTGCATCCTTCCAATCTCATCAAGTAGACCCTTCAACCAGATTGCTTCTTTACTAGCATCTAAAACAACAATATATTTTGCTTCGGTAGTGGACAAAACAACTGTTTCTTGAATCTTTGACAACCAACTAATTGCTCCACCTGCAAGAGTAAAGACATAACCTGTAGTAGATCTTCTTTTGTCCAAATCCCTTGCATAATCAACATCCACATATCTGCAGACTGATCCTTCACTACCATTAAAGATGATGCAATGGTCACTTGTGCCTCTTAAATACCGAAGCACCCATTTCACTGCTTGTCAATGCTCTTCACCTGGATTTGCCATGAACCTGCTGAAAACTCCAACTGCATGTGAAATGTCAGGTCTTTTAGATATCATTGCATACATTAAGTTGCATACAACTTTTGCATATGGTACATGAAACATACACTGCTTTTCTTCATCAGTTCTAGGACTCAAAACTGAAGGAAGTTTAAAATGGGAAGCTAAAGGAACATTAACAAGTTTGACATGGTTCATACCGAACTTTTCAAGTACTCTTTCCACATACTTCTGTTGTGATAACCAAAGCTTACCATTTTCCCTATTTCTGTGTATCTCCATTTCCAAGATAGGTTTTGTTGCTACAAGATCCTTCATATCAAACGTCTTAAAGAGCCGAGCCTTTAACCTATTGATCTCTTCCATGCTTTGGCTTGCAATAAGCATATCGTCAACATACAAAACTAAGATAATGAAATGTCACTGAAACTCTTGAAGTATACACAATGATCATACTCACTTCTAATAAAGTTCTAGCTCACCATGAAGAAGTCAAACTTCTTGTACCATTGCTTGGGACACTGCCTCAGGCCATACAATGATTTCATGAGCTTGCAAACTAATCTTCTGCTGCAACCTTGTACAAAACCCTCTAGTTGTTCCATATATATCTACTCAATGTCCAAATCACCATGTAGAAAGTTGTTTTAACATCTAACTCAAGGTCAAGTAATGCATTTAGTGCCAACAAAGTATGAATAGAAACAAGTTTTACGATTGGTGAAAAAATTTCATGAAAGTCAATACCTTCAACCTGAGAATACCCTTTTGCTACCAGCCTTGCCTTATACCTTATGATATTTCCATCAACTTTCCATTTTAATTTGAAGACCCAGTTGCATCCAATAACACTTCTCCCTTGAATAAGTTCTACAAGATCTCAGGTATTGTTCTTGGCTAAGGAATCCATTTCTTCTTCCATGGCCGTTTTCCATTTGTCGCTATCCGCATCATCCACTGCTTCTTGATAACAAGAAGGTTCCCCATTTTTAGTCATCAATGCAAAAGATGAAGCTGAATCTTCATACATTTTGGGTGTTTTCCTTTCCCTTGTAGACCTTCTGAGAGTGACTAGTTGTTGAACTGGTTCTAAAACTTCCTTTGCATCTTCTTCACCTTTTCCTTCAGAAGTCTCTCATTCCTTTCGACTTTCTAAAAAAGGTCTAATCTCCAACTGAATTTGTTGACTTGGCGATACCTGTTCCTATTCAATATTTCCAATATTTCCAACATCTGATTTTAAAAGAGAAGATTCATCAAATGTTATATCTCTATTAATGATTATATTCCATGAAGTAGGATCCCACAACCTATATCCTTTCACCGCATATTCATACCCAACAAAGACATAACATTTCGATTTTGGATCTAATTTTGAATGCTAATTTTTAGGAATAAGAGCATAGGCATCACAACAAAAAATCCTTAAATGTGAATAATCACAAGACCGACCTAACCAAACTTCTTTAAAATTTTTACAATTAATTGCAACTGAAGGTGATTTGTTAACTAAATAACGAGCAGTGGATATTGCTTTTGCCCACAACTATTTTTGTAGGTTAGCATTGTTGATCATGCTTCTGTCTCTTTCAATAGAGTTTGATTCATACGTTCAGCAACACAATTTTACTGAGGAGTAAAACAACAATTTTATGTCTAACAATTCCTTCATCCTTATAGTGTTGTTCAAATTTTAGAAAAGTAAATTCACCACCATTGTCAGTTTTCAAACATGTAATTGATTTGTCTGTTCACTGTTCCACCATTGTTTTAAATTGTTTAAAAACATTGAATACATCAACTTTCTTTTTTAACATAAAGACCCAAACTTTCCGGGAGAAATCATCAATAAACATTAAGAAATACAAAGCACCTCCATACAATACAAAAGGAGATGGTCCTCACAAATCAGAATGAATATAGTCCAAAATTTCTTTACTATCATGACTTCCCGTTTTAAACTTCTGTTTACATTGTTTTCCATACACACAATGTTTACAAAAATCCAACTTCAAGGATTTCAAATTAGGAAGTAATTTATGGTTCATCAATTCCTGAATACCTTTTTTCGCTCATGACCCAATCATTGATGCTATAGGCAAGTACCTTCTTCTTCTTTCCCCGACACAATTGTTGCTTCACTGACCTGAGTACTTCCTTTGAGTTTGTAAAGATTTCTGACCTTTTCTGTCTTTATAACAACTAGGGTGCCTTTGAGACTTTCAGCACTCCATTATGACCAGTAAAATTATAAGCATCTGAGTCCAACATTCCCAAAGAAATCAAATTTTTCTTCAATTCAAGTACATGTCTAACATTAATTAATGTTCTAATTGTGTTGTCATATATTTTAATTATGATATTTCCCATCCCAACAGTCTAATAGGATACATTATTACCCATAAACACAGAACTACCATTTACAACTTCATATGAAGTAAACCAATTTCTGTGTGGACTCATGTGATGATCCCATCCCAACAGTCTAATAGGATACATTATTGCCCATAAACATAGAACTACCATTTACAACTTCATATGAAGTAAACCAATTTATGTGTGGACTCATGTAATGAGAAGCACCAGAATCTAACAACCAATTTTCAAGATTCTGAGAGACATTACATACAGGTAAAGTTTCATCTAGTATACATAATTATTCAGCAGATAAACCTTCATCAATCATACCTAAATCAATTTGATTTGCTTCTTTCTTTGGGTTTTAAGATTCTCTCTATTTCCATCAATTTTTCTGGAGATGTCCAATTTTATTGGAGTACCAACATTTTGCCTTACACTTCTTGCCCTTTGATTTTGATCTGGAAGAGCCCCTTGTTTTTTCTCCTCTTTCCTTTGACCGCCCTCTGACTATCATGGCTTTTGGTGTAGATGTTTCGGTACTGGATTTCCTCCGTACTTCTTCAGATACAAAGCTCCCAAAACTTATTCAAATTTCAAAGAATTAGCAGTGCTCAAATTGATTGAAGTTACGAAGTGGTCCCATGACTCAGCCAGAGAACACAACAAGGTTATAGCTTTGTTTCTTCCTAAATTTTAACTTCCATATTTGATAATTAGCAAACAAGTGTATTCAAAACATTTAAATGTTCTGCAACCTTTGTACCCTACTTCATCCAAAGACTGTACAATTGTCTTTTCAAATAAATTCTATTGGTTAACGATTTTGTCATATTTTTCAGTGTTTCCCATAAACTTGCAGCTATATTCTCTTCAACAATGTTGAAGAGAACTTCATCCGCTAGGCATAACTTGATGGTACTGAGAGCTCGGGCATCCAAGTCCTCCCTGTCTGAATCTGTCATGCTAACAAGGTTCTTCTTCACTCTGTCTAATGCTTTGTGCAACCCTTGTTGCACAAACAAACCCTTAACTTTCAATTTCCATAAAGCAAAGTTGTTCTTGGCGGTGAATTTCTCCACCCCGAACTTTGCATTCGTCATTTTAACCATTTCTTTCTATAATGCTAATTATGAATTTGATTTTCTCCACAATGCGCTGTTTCTTTCTCATTTTGATTTTTTAAACAAAATCTAATTCTGTTGCCCTTTCAAGCTCCCCCTCCACAGATTCTTAAAAAAAATTCCAAAAAATACTTCAAACCCTATTCCCCTTATCTATTCACAAATTTACCAGTGCTCAAACAAAATTCAAATTTATGCAAAACTATTCACAAATTTACCAGTGCTCAAACAAAATTCAAATTTCTGCAAAAAAAAGTAAATGAATACCCGGACTCTTTCTGTTGATCGAAGTTTCTTCTGTGAACTTCGATTCTCAACAATCTGCTTTTGGTCTCATGCAGGCAGGGCTGGCGGATGCAAGTGGCGGTATCTCACACTGTTGATCGAAGTTTTTCTTCCGACGGCAGATCTTTATCTCTGCAACCAACAACGTTCATCAACGGATCTCTGCAAGCACAGTGTTCATCAACGGATCTTTGCGGTTCATTAAGGGTGTGGCGCTATCTTGGCGGCTCTCCTTTCTCGACGGCAGAGATTTTTTTTTCTCTGGCTTCTATTCAATGTGACAATTAATCCAGCGAGCACGGCTTCAACGTGCAGGGGTTTTCCAAAACAACGGTTTCAATTTTTTCTGCAGCGGCAGCTTCTTGTTTGACTGGCGGCTTTAAACAAAACGATTTCCTTTTTTTTCTCCAGCGGCAGGCAGCTAGACCCTTTCACTTCAGGGTTCTCTGCAGCGGCAGCAGTCAAGACCATCAACGCATTTTCATTCTGATTGACAGCTTAATTTTGAGTTCATGCGTAAAACGACTCTGTCTTTTCTCATAACGAGCGGATCCCTTCATAGCAACTTGGCGGCTGTTGTTTTCTCAACGTCGCTCTTCAACAATCCGTAATCTTGTAACCTTCAATCACTCATAGCGCATTTTCATTCCGGCTTTGTTCAAATGACTGTTGCGTCTTTCAACGTACAATGATTTCCTTTCTCACTGCAACGATGGCTCATTTCAATCGCTACTCGACAGCTTTTAACTCAGGCTTTGATACCATTTGTTGGTTTGAGCAGTTCATCAAGCAAGAAAGAAGCATTTTCGTTCCGGCTTTGTTCAAATGACTGTTGCGTCTTTCAACGTACAATGATTTCCTTTCTCACTGCAACGACGACTCATTTCAATAGCTACTCGACAGCTTTTAACTGAGGCTTTGATACCATTTGTTGGTTTGAACAGTTCATCAAGCAAGAAAGAAATTCTAAGAAACTGAAGGGAAACTGAAATACGCACAAAGAAACTGAATGGAAACTGAAATATACACAAGTAAACACAAATATTTTACCGGGTAAAACTTTGACAATATGTTAATGAAACCTCCACAGGGCAAGGGATTGGAAATTTTTATTAATAAAAAATGATTCTCCATAATATAACCTCTTTGGGCATTCACCAATTTCCATGATATAACCTCTTTGGGCATTAACCAATTTCCGTGATATAACCTCGTGGACATTCACCAATTTCATATGAGTGTCCACCAATTTCATATGAGCCTCTCCTCGGTTACATAACTACTATTCGTTATGAATCTTGTTACAAAACTAACTTACAAAATTAACGGGCAGTAATTAATAAAAAATTTCTCATAATTGCATTATTTGTTGTGAGGTTGGGCTAGTTAATTGCAAAGCTTAATTTTGACTTATACCAAAACAAATATATAATAAATGAAGTCAAAATTTTCTTTACATGGAAGGATTCCCTACTCTCATATCAAAGGCTTATTGGTGAAATGAATTATGAAGTTAGGTATATAGTTCATGAAAACAAATTAATAAAATAAAAACACAAAATGCCACTATCATACAAAATAAATCAGATTAAAATCTAATATACAAAATTGAATAATCCAGGAAAAACAATAACTAACTATGCAAAATTAAAGGAATCTGTTAAACAAACCAACCTACATTGATTAAATAAGTTGAAATGTGAAATAAAGTTGAAATACTGATGTCAGGTCTTAGCTTTTGATTAGGCATTTTATCGAGTTTTAGTTTTCATATGTAGGGTTACTCACAGGAAACATGAGAATGAAATGTTCTCATAATTTGGGGGAAAGTTCTTTCCACACTATCTTGCTTCTTTTGGGAACATTGACTAAGATGTTATTTATTAATGCTTAGGAACATTGACTAAAATGTTATTTATTGATGCTCAAGTAGCTGACACAAATGGAAATATTTCTATTCCTGAAAGGTTGGCTATGATGGCAGTGGGGAGTCCCCTGTGACTTGGCATAAAGTTCAGTGCTCACTGCTTCCCAACAGATGTCCAAGGACACGTACATCAATTCTCCTTCAACCAGAAATACTATCAGACATCTAACCTACATGGTCTGCTTGCACAACTAAAGCACTCCACCCCGAAAATGGATCCCTAAGGATATACTACAGAAGCAAAGATAACAATTTTTTATCATACCCTGTTATTAGGGAAAACTGAGACTGCACAGGTACTCGTTCAGTGGGCATACATGTTCATAGCTTGTACACATAGCATAAATAGACAGATAGGCAGATAGACTCTCCATATCTTCTCAACTGAAGCAGCTTGCAGTACTGAAAAATATCATTGCCAACAAAATCGTTGAAGTAGGTAAGTTACAACTTACAACTATGCATTTCACATAAACACTCAAAAAAGTAAGCACTCACTTCTTGCAATGGACGCACAAAATATTATATTTCTCCACCTGACCTACACTATACAGCAACATGGACATGAAAGCATATATTCCTCGCTTCATCCTCTCCATGCAGATATAATTTGTATGTGGCATATAGCCTTCCTCTTTCATATGGTAAGCCAAGCTTTCCACTTTTTCAAAGATTTTCTCAGTTTCAGGGTGTGATCTCTCTGCTACTACAAGTAACTGCATTCTATTCTTCACCTTAACCCAGCTACATCCTAGGCTCCTCGCTAATCCCGTCTTGCATTAACTTGCTCACCATTCCTGCGTCAACCAGTTTGCCAGCCTCAGCATTATATGTTTGGTAGCACTACATCGTTTCAAGTAATTTCAGACTCTAATTCAAAAAGCTGTTGTGCCCACTGCCATGGCAGTGCTGAAAAATATCATTGCTAACATAGTCATGGATGTAGGTAAGTCATAACTAAACAATCTGATAAACCCTCAACTTCTTGCCATCATGACTTCTTGCCATGGATGCACAGATATATTGTTTCTCCACCTGAACATCACATGGTACCATGGACATAACGTATATATTCCTCATTTTCGTCCTCATCATGCAAAACATAATTTGTATTTGGCATATAGGCTTCCTCTTTCATCTGATGAGCCAAGCTTTCCCGTTTTGCATAGATTTACTCGCTTTCAAGGTGTGATCTATCTGCTACTACAATAAATGCATGTTGTTCTTCACCTTAATCCAGCAACCTCCTGTACTCTTTATTAATCCTGTCATAAACTTTCTCATTATTCCTGCATCAACCCACCTGCCAGCCTCAGCATATATGTTTGCCCGCAGTACACAATTTCCAGTATTCTTCAGGCTTTAACTTGGAAAGATGTTGTGCCATGACAATATTGAAATATATCATTGCCAACATTGTCATGGAAGCAGGCAACTCACAACTAAGCAATTCTGTAAACATACAAAAATGTATGCCATGGCTTCTTCCCATGGATGGACAAAATACATTATTTCTCCACCCGAACATCATACGGCACCATAAGCATGAAGTATATATTCCTCCTCTTCATCCTCTCCATCTAGAACATAATTTGTATTTGGCATATAGCCTTCCTCTTTCATCTGATGAGCTAAGCTTTCCAGTTTTCCATAGATTTTCTCAGTTTCAGGGTGTGATGTGTCTGCTACTACAAATACATGCATGTTATTCTTCACCTCAATCCAGCTACATCCTGGACTCTTCGCTAATCCTCTGTCTTTCATCAACTTTCTCACCATTCCTGCATCAACCCACCTGCCAGCCTCAGAATATATATTTGCCAGCAGTACATAGTTTCCAGTATTTTCAGGCTCTAACTCAAAGAGCTGTTGCGCAACATGTTCTCCTAGCTCTACGTTGTGATGGATCCTGCTTGCAGCGAGCAAGGATCCCAACACACTAGCATCAGGTTCCACTGGCATGTTCTTAACAAATTCAATTGCGTCATCCAGACGGCCAGCACGGCCCAATAGGTCAACCATGCATGCATAGTGCTCCACAGAGGGTGTGATTTGGTAATCTCGACTCATGCTGTCAAAGCAACGCCAACCTTCATCTGCCAGGCCTGCATGGCTGCACGCAGATAAAACAGCAGTGAAGGTAACATAGTCTGGTTTCATGCCTGCATTTTGCATTTCATAGAATAGTGCAAGGGCGTCTTCACCATGGCCATGTATAGCATATCCAGAAATAATTGCAGTCCACAACACTACACTTTTCTGAGAAAAAATTTCAAACACTAGGCGAGCATTTTCCAGATGCCCACATTTGGCATACATGTCTATGAGAGCTGTACCCACGAAGACGTTTAACCCAAGGTCACGTTTGGTTATGTAATTGTGCATCTCCATGCCCCGCTCTAGAGCTGCAATATGAGCACATGCCGGGAGAACACTGGTGATGGTGACTGAGTTGGGTGTCTCATTGGCTAACTGCATTTCCCGAACTAATCTCAAGGCTTCATTGTATTGTCTATTTTGCGCACACCCTGCAATCATTCCATTCCACGTGCTCACATTTGGCATTTCCCCTGCAACTTTCATTTGATGAAAGAGCTGTAAAGCCTCTTCTAATTGGCCATTCTGAGCATAGCCTGCTATCATTACATTCCATGAAACAACATCTCTTTTCGGCATTGTATGAAACAAGTGGTGTGCTTCCCATAAATTCCCGCACTTGGAATACAAAGTTACAAGCGCATTCCAAACCAAAACATCCATCTGCAATCCGCTCCTGCGTATATACTTGTGAATTTCCTTGCCGTGCTGCAAATCTCCCAAGTAAGCACATGCAGGAAGAACACTGGCAATGGTAACTGAGCTGGGTTTGATACCCATCCGCTGCATTTGATGGAAAAGCTGTAGAGTCTCATTAAAATAGCCATTGTGAACATACCCAGCAATCAGAGCATTCCAGGACACGACATCTCTTTGGGGCATTTTGTCAAACATATTGCGTGCATCCTCCATACTTCCACATTTCGCATACATAGTTACGAGTGAATTACCCACAAAGATATTTGACTCAAACCCACTTGTTATTATAAAATCATGAATCTCCTTGCCCTCTTTCAGAGCTTCAGGGCCAGCACATGCCTTCAGAACGCAGGGAAAGGTATAATTGTTCGGCTGGACACCTTCCCTTTGCATACGGTGATAAAACCCAAGGACATCCTCACAGGAACCATGGCTAGAATATGCTATCATCATAGCATTCCAACAGAACAAATTTTTACTTGGCACTTTTTCGAAAACTAAACTTGCGTTAGACAGGTTCCCACATTTAGCGTACATGCTGAGAAGTTTGGACTCCAAGTAAACATCGGGTTCAATTCCACAAACAATCATGTGGGTATGGACTTGCTCAGCCTCTCTAAGGGCTTTCAGATTGCCACATGCCAAGAATACACAAGCATAACTTTTAGAGTCTATGCAAATTGATCTCTGCAGAACAACCAGTGCTTCTTTTAATCTGTTCTTTCTGCACAATGTACTGATATCTGTGGCATTGGCAGTGTTATTAATGTTTTGGCATTTGTCCATTGCAATTCCAATCGCAGGGTTTGTGATGGTGTTTTGCAGGAGTTTTCCATAGAAACGCCTGCTGCTGTTCTTGTGATTGGCTGCCACGGACATTAACATCGACATTGGAGTGAACGCCATGCATTTGTGGCGTTGATAATGTGGGCATATGCTTCCAATTCCAATATTTTAAATGGTTCCATAAAGCACTGGGAATATATTGCTTCACTCAGAGACCAAACTCCTTGGTTTCTGTTCTGGGCAAAAAAATGGAGTGGACTAGAACTGGATTAGCTCCGGCCTGTCTGTGTCCCATCCGTAGCATTCTTTTATGAAAGATTTGAATCAGCCTCTTCTGATATAATCTTTGTTTCGTATTTGTAAACCTAAGAGTAGCTTAATCCGACAGGAAATGTAACTCCCCTCCCATTTCTCAAAGTGCGTGATCAAATCTCCCCAGGAGTGTGACAGCGGTCCCAATTCGAAAAATTTACATGGCAGAAAAGAACGCGTAGTTTAAATGTTAAATGTTATTGTCTTTTTGGGTATTATTTGGTTAAGTTTACCCAAAACTGTTAATTTTTTGGAATTATATAGGTGAGTGGCGTAATTTACCTATAATTTGAGAATGTATGTTATGTAAATACTAAATTTGTTTACATATTCAAAAATATAATTCAAATAATAAATATTTATTATTATATTTTTTTATAATTATATGGGTTGGTTCTAAATGTCTATTAGCAACTTGAAATATGATTAATTCAAAAGATTTTATTAAAATAAATAAATAAAAATTATAAAATGATTAAATTATATATTTTTCTATGATATGTGGTGTAGATATTGATATGATTATGATTCATAAGTCATACTTTTCACTCATCCATAATCAATGAGTTTGTTGCTAACTCAATTCACTAATATGGATAATAGAATCAATTTTGAGTTTTGTTGGTTTCTTATAATTAAATTTATGGTCAACTTTAATATGGTCATGGGCATAAAATGTTGTCACAAATCCTTCACTTTGATAAAACACTCCAACTCACCAAGGTTGTGGTATAGAGATTGATATGATTTTGATGCATAATATCATACCTTCTAGTTATCCATAATCAATGACTTTATGCCAACTCAATTTACCAATGTACATAATACAATCAATTTTGAGTTTTACTCATTTTTGTTAACCTGTTTTCTAGTCAACCTAAGTATGGTCTCAAAGTGTTGTGACAAATCCCTAAACCTAAAGCCAATGTAAAGAGGCAACCATGTGAAGTGGCAAATCCCTAAACCTAAGCCAAAATAAAGAGATAACCATGTGAATTGCTTTACCTCACCAATGGTAAATTGTCTCACCTATCACTTTTGATATAGGCTACTTGGTGGTTAATAACAATGGTGTACCAAACACTTTATTTAATTAGGTTGCAAAAATACAATTAAGAAATTTGAGCAAGCACAAAAGCTTTGCAACAAGAACTAAACAATAGGTAAGCATGAGCACAAGTAAATTATGAATTTGACCATACAAACATCATTCAAATGGAAAGAAGTGGGGGAAGCAACAATACTTATATTAATGTCCAATAGAAAAGCAAAAACAATAGGTATCCCATTGATAAAAGTGAATGGTACAAGTGCACTCTGAAGCTCTCCATGAGGTTGGTCATTTTCTTCATTGAATGCTCTCTTTTAACTCTAATGGATGAAGAAACCTTAGTTCTTTGTTGAAAGAACACAAACAAGCATGAGGGCAATGAATGTTAAAAATAAAAGAGATAGATGTATGAGTTCCAAACTCATTCCTTCAACATAACCTTGTAATGTTTTCCTCCTTTGAAATGCAACCATGTCGCTTTCTTTTATAGGGAAAACTCAAGCTCCAATTTGAATGTTCCACTTCTCAATGGGATCCCATCTACATGATTAGAATCCTTAGGAGGCCAAAGAACCAAAAATTCATGAAATGTGAACTCAAGCTAGTCTAGTATGCTAGTGCATTGATGCTTAACCAACTCTGTTATTGTTGATGTGTTGCATAAGTTGCTCAATTCCAACTTTACGTAGGTCACATGGGTATCAAAATATTATCCATGTGACTTGCACTTTTCAATAAAATACCAACTACAAGATCAAAGAAGTAGTGGACTAAAGATTTGACTTTGTTAAATTAGGTGCCAAATAGCATTGGGGTGGTATAATGTGCCACATTGTGTCAATGATTATGTACTAGTGATGCCTTCCAGGATAACCACTTAAATGATGTTGGTGACTGGAATCGATGTGGTAAAGGTTGCCCCCTTATGTGTGAGGTTAGGAGCACCTTGTATAGCCGAAAGGCGTCATTGTTTCTTTCCTAAATGCTTATGTGAGAGAGAGAGAGAGAGAGAGAGAGCCCAAGGACGAAGGACTACTTGAGGAGAAAAAATAACTAATTGGCATTACATTTACAACATCTCTTTTACAAATGATCCAAGCATTCCGATGGTTGTGAAAATTGTCAAAGCAAATTGCAATAGGAGAAATAGACACTTGATGCCATATTTGAACACCATTTTCCACACTGATGAAGATAATCTCAACTACCAAGAAAGAGTTCTATTATGAGATTGTGGGGTAACAATGGTGCCTAGGAGGGTGAAGAACTACGAAAACAAGTGTTTCCATAATGATGTGGGACCAAAATATGTAGGGTGTCAGCTAGAGAGTGGTTCCTATCTTGGGTGCTCTACATAATGTTGGAGAAAGAGCTATACAATTATGGGGATATCAATTAGATTTGGAACATTGTGACCACCAATGGATAAAAATCTACATGAGATGACTAAAGTTGAATTCGAGCATGTGATAAATATTGAAGCAAAGAGAAATGTTATTGACTATATGTCTATGATCCTATGTCATCCATTACCTCTAAACCAATCCCCTAAAATAAATGAACTTGTGCTAATGGAGGAAGGTTCACTAGAATCGGGATCTAGGAATACCTAGAGACCAACATGATGTAAAGGATCAACAAGTGACTAATATAAACAAGTACATTAAAACACATGTGAATGAATTTGAAAATGAGTAGGAAACTTGGGACTTCACTTGAATGAAGCATAAAGGACAACTAACCTAGGCAACATATATTTACCAAATCAATAGAGCTCAACTAGGTGTTGAGTTATAAAATCATGTAGGAGGATTTACGTAGATGGTGTATTAAGGATCACAAAGTTAAAGGTAAATGTAGGACATGAGATGGCTCATGGATAAGGATGATTAGACCAATGTATTGCAAACACAAAGACCAAAAACCATAACAATGAAATTGACTAGGGAAAAAATGGGTGGTATGTAATCGAATAATATAATCTATGTAGATATGGGTGACTCAATATGGATACCCCACTCAAGGGTGACAAAAAATATTAACATAAAAGAGATGCCTTTTGATGATGGAATATTGTAAGGGTTGAGGCTTTCCATATTGTTTTGTGTTTTTGAATGTTTTGTTGGTGTTTTCTTATTTTGTTTTTCACAAAAAATAAGAGAATTGGGATAAGTTATAAACAAGGATGTGAGTGCCCCAAAAATGTAGCCAAGTGGTTCCATCTTATAGATGTTGAAAGAGTAATGACAAATGAAGCAACCAAGGGTGGGCCCCATGCATATGGCTCATTGAATGAATAATGATTGATAAGATAAAACATATATGGGCCATGAGTGAGACAAGAGACCAATGGAATGTAGCAAATCATTTAGCATGGTAACCCACAAATAATATGAGTCACTTGGGAGTTTGAGGGAATGGATCAACATAATAACAAGAGGCAACTATAAATCTTTCTATATAATGTAGAATATATGGACTCTTGATCCTAATATGGAATAAGTAGCATGGGTGTCAATAAGTCAATAGGGTACTAAAGCATGACAACTCATGGAGGTGGACTACTATTGCATGTCAAGATATTGATCCAATGGTAATGAATGAGGCGACTTACAAAGATGATTTACACATTCATCGTACTATAGTTTTCAAAAATTGAGAATGTGCACCCTACACATAAATCAATTTGTAGTCTTATAAGTACTATAAGAGCCATGTCAAATTCCATAAGGCCTAGCTTATTACTTATTTGTGATAAATAATTTAATCTCTAATAGTGCTTCAAAACTTAATATCAACAAAAAATATGCAAGGTCATTAACGCATAAATTAAATAATCAAGAAAAAAATGGAAAAACTAGGCAAGCATAAACTCAACTACAAGAACTTTGAAACAAATGTGAACTAAAACACTGTGAATAATAAAACTAGATTCAAATCATAGATATTTCACTTGATAAATGGGTTTACCAATGTGCTAAAGAATTATCTTAAAAAAGGATCAAACTTTGATGTTTGCCAAGAAACTCACTATGACTAAACTACAACAAAAGAAAAGCTTAAGTAGCCATGGGAAGGATTGGAACCTGTTGTGTTGTGCAACAACCCCCAATTTATTTTACATAAATAACATAGGATATGATTGTACAAATAAATAGGGACCCTTTAAAAAATTAAAAAACATAAGAATATAGTTTAATTTAAGGATTTTCTCAAAAATAAATTTGATTTGTTAATAAATAAACCCTCATAGTTGAAGCGATAGAGAGAAAGGCGCTCCGCACTGCAACTCCATAGGGCCTAGGGTAACATGCACTGATCTAATGTTGTCGCTATCTTCTCGCTATCCACCTGTTGTGCGAACTCACCGAGACGGCTTGTGGGCTCGCACCATTCCCCTTATCCGACTGTTATCTGCATCCCTGAATACGTTTGCAGTTGTCTGAATGGATTTGGATGTTGTCGACTATTCCACTGACCCGAATCCCTATGAGTCAATATGGACACGCCCACATGTTATGTCGGGTTCTGATCCCCATTTCTTGTCGCCCCTCTCGTGGATTGAACCGATGTCTGTCTTTGAGCCTCCTCAAACATCCATGCCCTACCTATCGGATTCTGTTACACTCGATGCCACATTTGAGCTTGACTTTCCTCCGTTATTACTTGCTACGCTCAACATTTTAGTTGCCTGCATCGCTTCCTCCCCTACATTTGACTCCCTTCCATCTATGACTCTCCAACATCTTGCATTTTCCGACATCCCCGCAACTTTCAGGCTATCTCAATCTGGGCTATCCTCTCCCATTTATCCACTCCAGAGAGAATTCCTAACCCTAACCATACCTGCCCTCCATGCAACTTCCCTATCCCTTCTGTCCACTTCAAAATCCTATTAGCCAACCCTAGGAACACATTTCTCTCTCCACAGGCATTTCTACAAGGCAGAGGGGACCCCTTCCAGGACCACTCGACGACTCCACAGACTAGTAAGGCTAAGAAGGGCAAGTGCATCAAGGCCACAGGAAAGGACATCAATCTCAGACTTGGGGAAGACATCACTATGGGTGAGGTGGTGGATACTGCAAATAGGGTTCTGGTGGGGCGTGTGAGGGGAAAAACCTACTTCGCTGAGAGGCTCTGCCTCTAGGCCATGGAGATTTAGGGCACCCTCCTCAAAGAACTTCTGTTGATCACCATTTTAACTCATGGTTGGTTCGCTCTCAACATTCACTGAGAAGAATGTGTAGACTAGATTCTTTCACGCTATTGACATATTGAATTGGACCCTGTGATACTAAAACGATGGAGCCCCCTTTTCGATCCAGAAAGGGAGTAGTGGGGTGAAACTTTGATATGGATTTGTCTTCCAGGGATGCCTCTACATTTCTAGTCAGAGGATGTCTTCATTCGCATCGGCAATGCATTGGGCACATATCTAGATCATGACAAGACTTACGAATCATATGGCAATAAATCCATGGCCTGCATTTTGGTTCACCTGGAGACTAGAGAAGGATTGGAGGAAATGATCACTCTACACTGGAGGCATTTCACTTACAAATAAATCCTAGACTATGAGGGGTTCCCCTTCATGTGTAGAAGGTGTCATAAGGTCAGGCACTTATATAAGGAGTTCCCACTTGTTTCATCGGATGCCTCTTCATCAACGAAAGGCATTAAGCAACCACATGCAAAAGAACCTTATGTAGAAGAACAACCTTCACGCTCTGCCAATCCGACAGATATGGATGGGGACATCTCTCTGCCAACTTGCTCTGTCACTTTGCAACCTACATCCCCGCCCATGATGAGATCTCGGACTGTTGCGGCAACTGCTCTCTCCACGGGTACTCTTTCTCCTCTATGCTCTTCTGTTTATTTTGAATGCACTGCACAACAAATACATGTTTCTTTTGCATTCATTCCTCATTTAAACACATCCCCTCTCACTTGTCCACTTGATCTTCCTTCTTCAATTTTCTCCACCATCCCACCCGTTGTTATTGGAGTTGGCCCCATCATCCCATCTGATCCCTCCACCTCTTCTCATTCACATTCCTATAATCTCCGCTCCCAGGTATCCATTCCACCTGGCCCTGCTGGATTAGGTCTTTCCTCTCTTCCAGTTGAGACCAAACCCTCCTGTGAACGTCCTTCTAAGATTTCGAGAGAAATCATGCTTGTCGGGGTAGATGTGGCCCTAGGCAGACAATCTACCATTAATAGGGTTCTTAGATCAAAGAACACACTCATTCCATACCTCCCATGAAGTGGTTGTCCTTCAATTGTAGAGGGTTAGCTAGCCCTACAAAAAACTAACTCTCAAGAGACTCTTGGATACAGAGCCATCCGACATTGTATTTTTGCAAGAAACACTAGGGAAGGCTGAGCAGATTACCTGGATACTACACTCTATGTTGCCTGGCTGGTGCTTTCATGCCCTAGATGTTAATGGGATATTTGGGGGTACCGCATTGGTATAAACACTCGTTCCATCAATCCCATATCTGTTTGGAGAGACCCTGGGTTTCTGGGAATGGACATTTTCTCCTCGGAGTTGGGCAGAAACCTTCGCATTGTCAATGTCTACGCACCAAATCACAATAGAATGTAATTCTAGAACCACCTATTCCAATTCTCCCTGATTAATTCTAATGATATTATTTTGGGAGGTGACCTCAATTTCACGATTGGTCATGAAGAATCATGGGGACAGCATTCGCAGCTCGATCCTCTATCAGTTCACATGGATCATTTAATGGAACATCATCACCTGATTGACATCCCTATGAATAGAAAGAAACCGAATTGGCATAATAGGAGGATTGGTGATGCGGTGCTAGGAAGGAGATTGGACTGATTCCTCGTCAAAGAGGACTTGCTTGGCAACCTCAGAAATTTTCGTCAATGGGTTGGATTTGGGGGGATCTTTGATCACTTCCCCATTTATATGGAACTAGTTGGTCCATCCCAAAATCCCAGAGAACCCTATAAGTTCAACTGGACCTAGTTATAGGACCATTCTTATAATAAATTAGTTACTTAGTTTTGGAGAGACCATCCTCCTACACAAGGACGCAATCTAGCATAAGGATTTTTTCGGAATCTTATGGAACTTAAAAGTCTCTCCATTCAATGGGCCAAAGCAAAACAATCCAGAGATGACCAAAATCTCTGTGATATTGAACACTAACTTGTCGATCCGATAGATGACATGGGTGGGGGATTCATCTTTGTTGAAGCAAGATCTACCCTCACCAATCTGGAGGCACATAGATCCAAGATACTACAGGAACGGGAGGAAACTTGGCGACTTAGAAGCAGAGCCATTTGGCTAAAGGTAGGGGATGACAACATAAAATCCTTCCACAATTATGCCAAGTGAAGGCAGGTTTGTAACACCATCTGGAAAATTCCTACTGATCATGGACAATATGCACGAACATTTCATCAGCTGGCACACCTAGGAAATTCACATTTTTAGCAACTCTTCAAAGCTCCTCGAGGAGCATCGCTTGCTAAAATTATTTTCATTTCTGGTCATTTCCCTCGGTTTGTTGACCGAGACATATCTGATGACCTTAACAAACCAATAACCATGGTGGAATTGGAGAGCACCCTAAAATGGTTCAAGAAGGATAAAAGTCTTGGTCCTGATGGATGGTCTGTGGAATTCTACTTAGCCTTTTTTGAGACTTTAGCCTCGGGTCTACTCAAGGTCGTAGAGGAATGTAGAATTTTTGGGCGTATGTATGAAGCCATCAATACCACCTTTATTTCCCTCTTAACAAATATGGACTCCCCCCAATATTTCAATAATTTTTGGCCCACGTCCCTTTGCAACTGCCAATATAATATTATAGCCAAAATCATCACCAACCGTATCAAACCCATCCTCTCAGACAACATATCTTCTAAAAATATTTCTTTTCTCCAAAATCGACAGATCCATGAGGCAATAGGCATTGCTCAGGAAGCCCTCCATTCAATCAAACTGAAGAACCTAAAAGGAGCCATTCTCAAAATAGACTTATCAAAGGCCTTTGATCATGTTAGTTTGCTCTATATTAGGATGTTCCTCACACATCTCATCTTCCCAATCTCTTTCATTCGATGGATTTTGTGTTGCATCTCTACTATCTCACTTAGCATTCTTATCAATGGATCTGCATCCAATTTCTTCCATGCTGAGAGGGGCCTTATGCAAGGATGTCCACTTTATCCATTACTTTTCCTACTGGTCATGGAGGGATTCAGTAGGATGATCTCACATGAGAAAAGAGGTGGGAGATTACAGGGACTCAAAATCACTAATCAGTGTATCCTTACCCATCTCTTTTTCGTTGATGATGTGATTATATTCCTCAATGGAGGCATACATGACATTAATACTCTCTATGATGTAAACCACTGGGATGGAAACCAATAGACCAAATTCCACCATCACTTTCTCGACTTGCTCACCACAGGAAATTAGACATGCTTATCAGAAGTTTCCCTTCCAACGCCTTCTACTGGAGGATGGACTGAACTATTTGGGGTTTTGCATTAAATCACATGGATAAAAAATTGTTGATTGGACCTGGCTGTACTAAGGTGGAAAGAAGGTTGATCAACTGGAACCATCGATTCTCCAGAGCAGGACGACTGGTTCTCATCAAATTTGTCCTAGAAGCCACTCTGGTATACTAGATGTCACTTGCTTGGATTCCATAAGGCATTCTTTCGAGAATACAAAAAGTTTGCTACAATTTCCTCTGGAAGGGGCACAAGGAAGGGAATCCATTTGCTTGGGTTAGATGGAGTTTCATTGCACTACCAAAAAAATGGGGAGGATGTGGCCTCAAAGATCTACCTGCCTTTGCACATGCATTGGCTGCCAAATTGGGATGGCTCCTCCTAAATTCCAGAAGTCTGTGGACATAAGTGGTCATCAATAAATACATTTGGCCCCAAAAACTCATGGACTGGGTTTGCCTACCAGCCTAGAACAAGTAAGGAATATCAGTCATATGGAAGGATGTAATACAAACCCTCCCTACCATCAGGAGTGGCCTAACCTGGAAAATGATGGAACAACAGTACCCATTGGGATAGATCCATGGACAGGATGCGACAACCTATATCAACTCCCTTTGACATTGATTGCATTCCTAAATTACAGGGGCATTAACTCGATTGCACACATTGTGGATCAACATAATTTGACTATATTTCTACAAGCCTGGAAATCTGCAGCTACTCTTGGCATCCCATATCAATGGATACAGGATTGGGGGAACTATATGAATGTCTTATTTGAATCACATGTTTGCATATATGATGGAAACGATGATCTCATATGGGCCCCTGCATCTCATGGAGCCTACTCTCCTAAAGAGGGATATCCCATTATTCATGTTGCACATAAACCTGTTGAAAATAGCAACAAGAAATTCTAAAAATAGGAATGCTAAAAATATCATTGCTATAGATAGCATTTCAAGATATATTCCAATTTTAATTTGTCCTTGAACTAAAATTGAGAATTAAATTTGAATTTAGTCTCACCAACTGTTTGAAAAATAATTAATTAATTCATCTTGAATTAATCAGTTGGAGAAATTCAAACATGAAGTCTTTGTGAAGTCATGCAACAGTTATCCCTTTGATTGAGGAAGTTATCCCTTAATTAAGGAGATAAGGATGAGTTGTAATTAGTTAGCTCAGTTAACTGAGTTAAGTCCAGTTAGATTAGTTCCAAATATTTTGTGGAATTGAGTGTGAGTTCAGTTAGTTAATGCATGCATGCATGAAACTAGTGTACTCCAGATAACTGAATATTCTCTCATAAATAACTCATGCATGTCAGTTCAGACAAGACCCTGTTGAGATTAAAGGCTGGGACAATGTATTATCAGTTGCAAGAAATTTCCTATGAGAAAATCTCTTGCATGTAGAAGGAATTCATTCCTTGAGGATTGTGCAATTTTACAGTGTGTTGGAGCAGTGTGTGAGATCAGTGTCACACAAGGTTACAACATGAGCACCCAGGGAAAATAGTGCAAGGAAATAGGAGGTTTGGAGGACGAGGGAAAGGTATATGAGTTGTATAGCTTGTCTATGAGCAGTGAGATGGATTGTATTGAGAGTTGGATAGCTGTGAGAGCTAAATCTTTGTGTAATATTGAGATATTTCCACTTGTATGATAATAAAGATAGCGGGGTTTTTTAGCTGAGACTTTCACTAGAGTATCCTTCTGTGTTTCATGTGTGATTGTTTCTTCTTCTATGTTATATGTGTTTTGTTTGATCTTGCTCAAATAGATTAAGCTTCCGCAAGTTTGATAGTAGAAGTAGATTAAGTATTTTGGTTTAGTACATTGCATAATCAGATTAATCTACAGTGAGAATTTCTACATGGTATCAGAGCAAAGGTGATCAGAGCTGTGAACAACATATTGAGAAGGGAAAAGTTTGAAGTTTGAAATTCTTGATTGTCGGTACAAAATCATTTTTTTATCACATCTCAAAGTTCATTAATGGTGTTCAATGGCTTGAGACTCGAGTATGCCCTGGATGGCAACTCGAATTACATAACATGGAAGGATCACATGGAAGCAGTATTAGAAGACAATGGTTTGAAGGATTTCATTGATCAAGAAATCCCCAAGCTAGCAGTAGCTAATGCCCAAGAATTGGCAAAATAGAAGAAGCGCATGGGGAAGGCAAGGAGGATTCTTCTGGAGGGAGTTCGAGACCATATTTTCTCGAGTCTCCATGGGAAAGATACTCCGTTCTCAATGTGGAAGACATTGAAGGACCTATATCAGAACAATGGCAACCAGAGGAAATTGGCATTGAAGGACAAGCTTCAGAAAAATCAAGTGTGAAAAGGAAGACATTATTTCTACATATCTGAACAAGCTCACCACCTGTAGAGATGAGCTTCAAAGTGTAGGAATAACAACAACCGATGATGATATGGTGAGTCTTGCTCTCCTTGGTCTTCCTAAGAGCTAGCATAGCTACCAGGACTCAGTGAATGGAAGAGAGAAACTACTGGATTGGAAACGACTATGGTCAGATCTGATGCAGGAGGAGATCAGCAGGAGCACCAGAGATGGTTCTTCATCTAAGCATGATGATGAACAAAATCTAGCCTTAGCTAGTAAGGCGAGGAAAGGGAAAGGGAAGGCTTCCCATTCCAAATCGAGTTCTTCCCATGGTGGGAAGAAGATTGACAAATCTAAAGTGAGATGCTTTAATTGTCATGAGGTGGGCCATTATGCAACTAATTGTCCATTGAAGAAATCCAATAAGGGATCCTCGAAGGGATCAGAAGGTGAGGCACTAGCCTCTCAGTTCGAATTGGATTTCACCCTCATCGCATGCATGGTTTCATCGATGGTGGGTTGTGTTTGGTACCTGGACAGTGGAGCTTCATTCCACATGATCGACGATAAGAGTTTATTTAGTACCTTGGAGTAGAAAGACCTCAAGGTGTGCATTGAGATGGGCAATGATGGAAAGTACCGTGTTTGAGGTGAAGGTACAATTGTTTTCTAGAGGGAGCATGGAGCTCCTCTCACCTTGACTAGTGTAAAGTATGTTCCTGGACTGAAGAAGAACTTAGTATAAGTCACAATGTTGGAAGACAAAGGCTATGATGTAGTCTTCAGTAAATAAAAGGCGTTCCAGAGACACATAGCCACGGGTCAGACCAAGAGGATTGGGATTCGAGTGAAGAATCTCTACAAGCTGGAGGTAGATGAATGTGTTGCATTGAGTTCCAAAGAAGAATTGGTGCAAAGCTAAGATATTGGCAAGTTATGGCATAGACGGTTGGGCCACTTGCATCATAGGGCCTTGAAGATAATGCAACAGATTTCTACTGGACTTCCCAAAGGTAAACTTGAGCAAGTGGACACATGCAAAGGTTGTACCTTGGGTAAGTATGCAAAATCTTCCTTTCATGATCGGGACAGTTGAGTTGAAGCAATATTGGATCGAGTTCATACAGATGTGTGTGGACCATTCTCGACAGCCTCCACCATGAAACAAAGCTATTATGTGATTTTCATTGATGATTTTTCTCATAAATGCTAGATCTATTTCATGCAGAAGAAGGATAAAACCTTCTCAAAGTTTTATGAGTTCAAAGCTTTGGTGGAGAAAGGATCAGGGAAGAAGACTAGGGCCTTGAGAAGTGACAAGGGTGGAGAGTATGTCTCTTAAGAGTTTAAGGACTTATGTGCAGTAGAAGGAATTAAACAGGAGTTGACGACACCTCATAACCCACAGTAGAATGGGGTAGCTGAAAGGAAGAACAAAATGATTGTGGGGGCTTCTTGGGTGATGTTGCATGACCAAGGCTTAACACTTCATTTGTGGGCTGAGGCATGCAACACAGTGGTCTATTTGAAAAATAGAAGCGTGCATCGCATACTTGGGATGAAGACACCAAAGGAAGATTTCTCCAGGAAGAGACCAGATGTGGGTCACTTGAGGATCTTTGGCTCATCGGTTTATTGCCATGTGACTAAGGATGCTTGGAAGAAGCTTAAGCCGACAGCTGAGTTGGGGATACTTGTGGGGTACACTTATACACCCCACAACTATCGGGTGTACTTGCCTACTAGTCGGAGTACAATGGTTCGCAGAGATATTAAGTTTGATGAGTAGAAGGCCATGCGAGTTTCCCTTGAGAGGGAGCTCTGACTACTGGGCTATGGAGGAACTTTTGGTTCCTAAGGAGGAGGAGCCTTAGATTGATGCAAAGAAGCCACATGTAGAGATTCCAGGAGTGGAGACATCCACTCAAGTAGAGTCTTCTAGAGATGGGCAGAAGTGCACAAGAGAAGCTGATAGATTGTTGTCAAATGCGAGAGAGAATGTGGGAGAACCATCTTCTCAGTGTAGACAGAGAAGGTCACCTGATAGGTACATTGGATACATGCCCTTGTTGGGGAATGTGTTGAGACCAAGCCAAATTCATTTGAGGAAGTAGTGCAACAACTGATTTGGGTTGATGTTGTGGTGGAGGAGTATGACTCCATAGTTCAGAACAATGTTTCGAATGTGGTTCCAAGATCGAAGAACAAGTCAAAGTGTGAGTTCCCGTTGGTTTTACAAGGTAAAGCAAGTTGTTGATGGTAGTGTGGGGAAACATAAGGCAATATTTGTTGCCTGTGGTTTCTCACGGGTCAAGGGGATCGTCTATGATGAGACTTTTTCTCCTGTAGCAAGGTACACATCTATCAGATCGATGTTGGCACTATTAGCATAGATGGGTTGGAAGATCCATCAGATGGATGTGAAGACTGCATTCCTCAATGGCAAGATTAAGGAGGAGGTGTACATAGAGTAGCCGGAAGGTTTTGAGACCTTCGATCATGGGTGGCATGTGTGTTGACTCAAGAGAGCTTTGTATGGGTTGAAGCAAGCACCTCGTGTTTGGTACACCACGATCGACAACTACTTTAATGGGTTGGGCTTCACAAAGAGTGAAGCAGATGCGAACCTGTACCACATCATGGTAGAAGGTAAGTAGTTTATCATTTTTCTTTATGTTGATGATCTGATATTGATAGGTGATGATCAGTTGATCATGTCTTGCAAGGAGGACCTTGCAAGAGAGTTTGAGATGAAAGACATGGGTCTCATGCACTACTTTCTAGGCATGGAAGTGTGGCAGAAGGAGAAGGAACTGTTTGTGTCTCAAGGCAAGTATGCCAATGAGATACTCAGGAGATTCCACATGGAGAAGTGCAAGCCCATGCAGACTCCTCTAGCAAGTAATTGGAGGAAGGAGGATGCTACTTCAGGAGAAGTAGTAGAAGATACTGTGTATCGGCAGCTTGTGACTGATGTACTTAGTGAACACATGACCAAATTTGTGCTATGCAGTGAATCAACTAAGTCAAGCTATGGTTCAGCCTACCAAGCTATTTTGGAAGGTAGCACAGATGTAGATTGGGTAGGGAGTCCATCAGATCGGAAGAGAAAATCAGGAGGAATTTTCAACCTTGGTTCAACTTCAGTTTCTTGGTGTAGCAGGAAACAGAGTTCAGTTGCACTTAGCTCAGCGGAGGCTGAATACATGGCTGCAAGTCATGCAGCATGTGAAGCTATTTGGATGCGGAAAATTCTAGTTGGTTTGTTTGATCAGAGGATGGATCCAACTGTGATCTATTGTGATAATCAGAGTTGTATCAAACTCTCTGAGAATCAAGTATTTCATGACAGGTCCAAGCACATTGACATTCGGTATCATCATCTCAGAGACTGTGTGGTGAGGAGGATCATGTTGTTGCAGTATTCTTCGACTGAGGAGCAAGATGTTGACATTTTGACTAAGGCATTGTCAAAGTGTAAATTCGAGTTCCATAGAGACAGGATTGGGTGGCAGATAATCCCTTTCTTGTTGAGAGGGAGTGTTGAAAATAGCAACAAGAAATGATAAAAATAGAAATGTTAAAAATATCATTTCTATAGATAACATTTCAGGATATATTCCAATTTTAGTTTGTCCTTGAATTAAAATTGAGAATTAAAATTCGAATTTAGTCTCACCAGTTGTTTGAAAAATAATTAATTAATTCATCTTGAGTTAATTAGTTGGAGAAATTCAAACATGAAGTCTTTGTGAAGTCATGCAAAAGTTATCCTTTTGATTGAAGAAGTTATCGCTTAAGTAAGGAGATAATGATGAGTTGTATTTGAGTTGTAATTAGTTAGCTCATCTAACTAAGTTAAGTCCAGTTAGATTAGTTCCAAACAGTTTGTGGAACTAATTGTGAGTTTAGTCAGTTAATGCATGCATGCATGAAACTAGTGTACTCTAGATAACTGAATATTCTCTCATAAATAACTCATGCATGTCAGTTCAGACAAAGACCCAATTAAGATTAAAGGTAGGGATAGTGTACTATCAGTTGCAAGAATTTTCTTATGAGAAAATCTCTTGCATGTATAAGGAATTCATTCCTTGAGGATTACACAATTTTACAGTGTGTGAGATTAGTGTCACACAAGGTTACAGCAGGAGCACCCAAGGAAAACAACGCAAGGAAATAGGAGGCTTGGAGGATAGAGGGAAAGGCATATGAGTTGTCAAGTCTGTCTATAAGCAGTGAGAGGGATCGTACTGAGAGTTGGATAGCTGTGAGAGCTAAAGCTTTGTTAATCCTAAGATATTTCCAGTTGTATGATAATACAAATAGTAGGGTTTTTTAGCTGAGGCTTCCCCTAGAGTATTCTTCTGTGTTTCATGTGTGATTGTTTCTTCTTCGCTATTATATGTGTTTTATTTGATATTTCTCAAATCGATTAAGCTTCTGCAAGTTTGATAGTAGAAGTAGATTAAGTATTTTGCTTTAGTACATTGCATAATCAGATTAATCTATAGTGAGAATTTCTACAAAACCCCATGTTTTGGAGGTATGGTGGAGAGCGATCTGGAAGCTCAAGGCACCACCCCGAATGCGGCTCTTCATGTGGAACATCATTATGAACAAGACTCCAAAAGGCATTAATCTGATGAAAATATCATTCTTGGGTCCTTCTTGATGTGTCATTTGCCAATAGGAGGAGGAATCGAATGATCACCTCTTCCTGTCCTGCACAATCACACATCACATCTGGGAGCAAGTCCTTTCCTCGTTGAACATGACACAACGCTAGGATGGTAACAACACCAAGGAGGCCTAGAATAGTTGGTGAATAGTTTCCCCCAACATGAAGAATCTTAACTTCCCACTGATTGTATGCTCACATATCTGGTTAAGTTGGAACAAAATCAATTTTAACAATTCACATATTTGGTGGCCATTGATTATCACTAGGATATACAACAATTTCATTAAAATCCTTGAGGATGAACAATCTACTCCTGCTTGCTCTATCACTCCCGAAGTGATTGACCACGACTATCCATGGGCTTATTTCGACTGCTCCGCCCAAGACCAGGGGTGTGGGGGGTGGGCGGGGGAGGGGGGGTATCCTGCTACACCTATCCGATAGCCACTCCTTCTTAATCTGCATGGGGCTTGGTGATAGCACTAGCAACTTTGCCGATCTCATCATACTTTTCCATTTATTATACTTTGCATTGAATCATAACTGTAGACACACTTAAATCTTTGGGGATTCTAATATTCTCATCAATTGGTTCAATTGCACATCTTCTTTTCATGTACATTCTCTCAGGAAAAATTTAGATGATGCATTACATTTAAAATCACAATTTGAACAGATTACATATCTCCACATTTATAGGGAGCGCAACCAAGTTGTATATCAGCTTTCAAAGGAGGTAGTGCATCAACCTAGGGGTGAATGGTTGATCTAGGAACAGAGGGAGGAAGAGATATTCCAATATTATCATAGGCCATATATAGACCGGATACAACAGTGGGCTGACATGCCCTAATTACATAGTTTTTATGATCTTTAATATCTCAGAAAATTTGCAAAGTAATATTGAAATTTTTGTATAAATATTTACTGAACTTTGAAGGTATACCCTTAGTGGTACTTATGTACAAACCTATATATTTTGATGGCTACAATGACACATACAACATATGCCACCAACATCTACAACATGTAATTTTCCATTTATAATAGAAAATTATGATTTCCCAAGGGAAAAAAAAACCCTCATTAAGGTTTGAATGACTTAAATAAGGCTTACCTTAAAAGAAAACCCGACAATATCGCATATTGCAAATTTAGAAGGAATAAAGTTTCATTTACCTATAAGGACTTGCGATTGCGATAATAGATAGCCCCTGGGAATCAAAACATATTTATCCTTTAAAAAGCTTAAGTATTAATGGAAATCCTTTATAGGAAAAAACTCCATGCATCACAATCTTATAATAAAAATTATGTGTCATAAAGACCGAGTAACATTTCGATTGCGAAATGCGATAACCCATCGGACTCAACGAAGCAATAAGATATACTCGTTAAAAACAAATTTCGTCTAGATAAATCGCAAGAGTACCAATATTCTCTCTGCTTATATCATTCCAAATTGCTTCGATTTCGTTAAAGTTGTTTTTTAAAGTCCATGCCCTAAGGAAAATCATAAAGCTAAAACAAAAGTTGCACCTAATAATAAACCTATGGGCCAGCTTCAGTGCCACGTCACTTATCACAATCACAATCAGTAGAACATTTTGGCCATATCTATTCTCTGCTACTCCCAAAACCACCAATTATGATACCGCGATAATGCGATTATCGTAATCGCACATCTCTCACACTTAATAAACCGATACAGTGATATCGTTATCGCATATCGACTCGATACTTAAAGATAGTTTTATTTACCATTTGAAGCGGTTTTATGATGTGATATATTAATGAATAATAAATAAACCACACGAAACCATGATTTTGGTTATTAAAGGATTCTACTGGTATTTATGATAAAAAGCCCATGGATATTTGATGACTTGTTTGGATTGATTCACATTTAAGATTCCCTTTCCATCATTTCAAAACCTTATATGATTGAATGCTTCTACATTTAACTCCTATTTCTCTTCATCTCTCTGCATTCTCAATTTGTAGGTTTTTCTTGGGAGAAAATTGCGTAACAGAATGACTAAGTCTAAGAAAGGAAAGAAAGCCAGCAAAGCCACACAATATTCTACATTTGATGTAACAGAAATGCCTCCATTATTCTCAGATACAACATGCACTATGAAGAGTGGTACTTCCTCATGGGAAATCATGTACCACTTGCTGGAGAGCGAGGGTCCAAGGATAATTCAGAGTAAAGCAACATCAGATGCCACTACGTCTTCAAAAGCCTCTCACTTTGAAGCTACAAATTCTTTCCTGCATAGAATTGCTGCTACACAGAATATTTTACCATACACTAATATGGTAAAATGGATAATAGACAATATTGACACTTCTGACCATGCATTATAGACTTCAAGGAAAGAGGTTATTAGTTCCTTCATAGTAGAAGACCTGAAGAGAATGTATCATATACCAGACCCACAAAAGGTATATGATAAAGGCTTCCTTGAGAATTTCACAAAAGATAATGAGGAACCATCAGACCCAATTAGGAAATGGAGGTCCAATTCAAACAAGAACAAATAAGAGAAATAGGGTATGTATCTATAGCACCTCTCGTTGCTCCTTACTCTTAATAATGTCGCAACTATGATGTGTAGATTATTTGGGTATGCCGATACAACAATGTTTTATGTTGAGTGGGTTCCCCTAATAGATGCAGCAGTAAACTATTTTATAATAGATTGGGGTACTATCTTGTCTAATAACCTTTCCTTACAAATTCAGGAATATAGGCAAAAACGATTTGTCACCACTAGAACAGTCCCACCATTTTTTATGAGTGCCTACATTATCGATGCAATCTGTTTCACCACTAGTTTCCCAACTATGGGGTGGAAATGGACTATTCAAGATCCTACCCCCATTCACATATATCACAAAATCCTATGGGAATCCAATTTCCAAACTCATTTCTACAAAATCTGCCAAGGGATTATGCTACCCATCCACCAAGTTGTTTATGAAAAGAAGGCCCCAAGGTTATTTGATGAGGCCAAGATTGATATTTTTCCAATAGGTAGGTGGTTTGGGTAAGAAATGTTTACTTATGTCCGAGTCTTTGGAAGCATAGCACCTCCCCATGTTCTCCCATGGTATGTGTCAGACAAACTACTTGCCAGAGAAATTGCTCACCAAACTGTAGGGGATGGGATAACCAAGACCCTTAAAGAATTTAAAAAGTCTCTTTGGCCTTCCTTTCTCCTCCAATGTGGTTTCTATGCATTACACGATTTCAATCATGTTGCGCTTGAAATTGATCACATCACTTGTTTAAATCTTGCCACTATTCCTGGTAGATAGTGTGACCCCAACAAGGTCACACAAAACTTTACTACTTCCTTTAAAATAAGACAATTCAGCCATGAGGAGGATGATTTCAATGACTTGTTTGAGTCAACCGAGTTGTTTTCACAAGTGCAAAGTTTGGCTACTCTAAGATTCAACCCATCAGATTTGGCTTACTTCCCTAATACAGGAGGAAAAGGTTACAAAAGGTCCCTTTGGATCTGTTAGAAATCCCTAAGCCAAATGATGAAAAGGAATAGAGCTCAAGCCAAATTTTGGAAAAGGGCTCAGAACACAGTTCCGAGCATGATTCAAAAAAGAAAATAGAACAAGGTTGTGAACAAACTTTAGAGCAGAAATCACCCCAGAATTCATCGTAAAACTTAGGGCATGACTCGGAGCATGATTCAGAGAAGAGCCCAGAGACGAGCCCTGAGAATAGTCCTGAAAAGGATACGAAGAAGGAATCTGAAAAGGCCTGAATAAAGAAAGCAGTGGAAGATGTTTCCACTGAAGTACATATAGATGAAACCACCTTAAAAAATCAACTAGATGAGGCATGGAAGTAGTTTGACGAACATCTAAGACGGCAACAGGGGGGAAAGGATGTTGAAATGGAAACAACATTCAATTCACTTGAAAACACTGGAGAAATCTTACTCACTGATAGGGATATTGACAAAGTTGTCACCACAGAAGAGATTGAAATCATTCCGACCTTCCCTTCAACATAAATTGTTCTCAGAGTGGAGGAAATTCCTCTTGATTTTTTTATACTCCAAAGCATTGGGTTGTAGTAAAAACACAGAGGAAAAGGAGGAGAAAAAAACAATCCTCAATGATAATTACTGATAATGAACCAATGGATGTAGTATGGAAAGACACGCCCATGGATCCTTCAGACAATCTGACCAAACTATCATAGTATGCACGTGCTTATGTGTCTGCCACTATTAACAAGGAAGTGGAAGTCAAACAAATGGTAAGGGAGAAACATGAAAGGATACAATAACTAGAGAAACAATTGGAGGAAGAGAGAGATAATGTAGACCATCAAATGCAGGCACAAATTTCCCAATTATAATAGAGTTTTGACCAGTTGAAACTCCAGTATCAAGCAGAAACAAGTGCAAAATATAGTCAAATACAACAGTTGCAATTTTCTATAAATCAGTTGAAAGTTAATCCTAAGATTCAAAATTTCATAAAGAGGCATTAGAACTCAATTCCTTATTATCTAAGCAACATGCAACATTTTTCAGAAGCTATCAGTCATCAATCGAATGTGCAAACAAAGTGATTTACTTATATATCAAGCATTCGATCTGAGGATCACATTCAATGAGATTGATGAAAATATTTAAGGGTATATTACATGGAAAGATACTCCAAAGGGCAGAGTAAGAGAGCTTCCTAGGATAAAGGAATATCATAAAGACATCCTCTATATCGATTGGGATATTCAGCTAAAGTAGGCAGAAATAGAAGTTTCAAGAGCGACCGATGCTGCAAATAATATCTTTGAGATCATCAACGATAATTTTCACAATGCAAATTTGATACGGGAATGCCCACCTGGGAGTCTCCCTAAGATCATAACCTTAGAAACATAATGGCAAGAGAATTTCAGAGCAAGAGAAGAGATGATTAAACTACTTACAAAGCTTGACTAGTAAGTATATTGGAGATATCTGGTGAAGTCACATAGTCAGTGGCTAATGTTGCATTGCCTCGCTGACTCATCCATACATATGCTTCCTACTCTTTTAGATGCATTGCATACATGATAGTTGCACATGAGAACATGTCAACCTTGTGAAGTCAAGACGATGATGGATATCTATGAGCTCAAAAAAGAATGAAGGAATAGACAGTATTACATGCTAGAGCTCGTCATTTTAATATTTCTCTTTTATGTAATTATGTCACTTATTTTAAGGAGAGTTGTTTAAACCTCCACAGAACTTTATGTGATTTCTATTTTAGTACTTTATTTTTATTATACAAACCCTTTCATGTCTTTGAAGAAGGGGTCCCAAATTTTATGAAGAAACACTTTAAAAGCTTGCACTTGTGTACTTTAATGCTATCTTAGTAGAATCCTTGGATCAGAGTTCTAAGGTTTTATGAAGAAGGATTTTGGATGCTTGCACTTTTGTACTTTTGGAAACCATCTTAATGAAAAATACTGGACTGGATTTATTCTCTTCATGAGAAAATTTATATGCATTGGGTATTTCTATAATTGTGTATTGTTTGTTTGTTTGTTTGTTTTGTTTTGTTTTGTTTTGTTTTGTTTGTTTTTTTTTTTTTTTTTAATGAATTGATAGTCATTTTCCTTATATTGTTTGTCACATGTATATTTTTTCATGTAGTTATGTATTCATTCATTTATAAACATGCTTGGATTGCTATTTTTAATACAATGATGAGCAAGTGTTTAAACAATATTTGATGCGATATATGTATATCAATTATTTTGATTAACTATTTAATCAAAATAATTATTTCAAAGGGTTTTCATTTCTATTAGTATTTGATTAATTGTCATTATTGTGTACTAAAGATAATCATTGTAGATCGCACAAGTATAAGTAAAATCCTGGGTAATATATAGATAGGTTACATATATATGCATTTCAATTGAAAACCACCCCATCTATCACTTAGTTTTTGGTAATCAAACATCCTATCCATCCTATCACATTTTTATTAGGAAACTGGTCCCATTATATCCAATCAGAGCCACTGATCCAAACGGAAAAGGGACGTTATTCAAGTCCCCGACTAGGTGGTTTCCCCTATGTTTTTGCAGTGGTTTTCAAGGCTTCAACATTTTGGTGCTAGAAGGAGGGCCAAGACTATGAATGGAAAAGAGAACTCAATCTAAATTAACAAGCCATTCCAAGAGTCACTCCCCCTCAAGATCAACTCCAACTTCTAGATCCTCGTCTAAAACTCCTATTTCTAGATCAGAAGTTGAGCAATCACCCCAGAAATCTCCTAGAACAATTCCTAAAGCACCTTCTTCAGATTACAATCCTGAATCACCCGAGGTCCAGACTTTAATAAATAAATTATAGGAAATATTTGTTTTAGCATAAAATCCTATGCCATCTGAAACATCTGAAGGAAGTATAACTTCTGTTTTGTAGCCCAGATTCTAACCTGTTCTCAAAGTGAGAATCTTGGGGTTCCTCCAATTGAATTTCCTCTTCCTTCTTTCAGAAAGAATACTAAGAAATCTTAGTCGCAAACATAAAATAGTGAGGTTTTGTCAAATTCCCCTCCAAAAACACCTTCATTCCCTCCATTCAATCCTCTTAATATCCATTCCTCTCAAGGTATTGGTGCTAGTTCATCCAACTCAAGTACACTACCTACCTCTTCTTCCACACAAGCTCCCTCAATATCCACTTCCCATCAAATTCCAATAATGGAAGGATAACAACCACTACAACAACCACAACCACGACCACCAGTTAGACCATGGGCCAATCTTGGTGTTGTACAAATGGCACCACCTCTCCATGATTTTCCTAAGAATCCTGAAAGATGGCTGCCGAAATTTAATCCTAATGATGGATTTTCTGATGAGGAACATCTCCATAATTATATGTTAGTTATTAATCTTAATGGAGTGGTTGAAGAAGATTGTGTAGTAAGATTATTTCCCTACGCCCTTTAAGGATCAACAGGATCATGGTATTTTTCATTACCTCCAGGATATATTACTAATTGGGACATGTTTGAAGAGCAATTTTTAGCCAAATTTGGTGATGATTGCACAATCGAATCCCTTATCAATGATCTTTCTAATTTAAAAGCTAAATTAGGTGAAAAGATCAAATATTTTAATTCCATATTCAACAAATTGATAAACGCAATCCCAACCACATCAAGCCCTAGTGTTGAATTCCAGATCGAGTGGTATATCTCATCTCTTCCTTCCAATATTTTGAGTTTTGTAGATGGAGAAAATAAGGCTACTTTGGTAGAAAACATGAAAGAAGCCTTGGCTATGGAAAAAAGAATAGTTGCATTACAAAAGAAGACAACTTAGGAAGATAGGGAAATTAAAAAGGTTACATTTAAGGATGAATCAAAGAAGAAAGCCCCTAAGGATCCTTTTGATCTTGAAGGCTTACAAAAAGTCCTTAAAACCATGTCAAATGAAATGGTAGAGATTAAGAAATAGGTAGTTGAATCCTCTTCTAAGAAACCTCTTAGATATTTCAAGAGGAATCATGCATCTAATCCTCAGCCACCAAACACAATATCTAATGTTGAATCTGATTTAGAAGAAGAGGAAGAAGAAACTGCATTGATTGATGAAGAGGTTGAAGATGAAGAATTGGTTGAAGTACATGGAATGTGCGATTTCATCCTCCCTGTTTCCGATAATGAAGAAGAGAAAGAAGCTCTACCTATTAGCACTAGGGGTAAGGGCTGTGTTGATTCGACACAATCAAACAAAATAAAAAGCCCTCAACCTCTGCTACCAAGGAAAAAGTATCTAGTAAAAAATATTCTCCCAAATCTCCTTAACCAACTCCATCCTCATCTAATCCCCCATCTTCATCTAAAACCTTGGTAGTTACAGACAATTGATGATAAATCCAAATCACATACTCCCCCTTTCCTTTGGAATTATGAAATCTTCCATACAAATTATCACAACTGGTTGATAGACTTAGGGGCTTCTTCAAACATAATGCCGAGAACAATTTGCACTAAATTAAATGTTTCACCCCAAAAATCTATTGTTCACATTGTGTAACTTGACAAAACAAAAGTTGAGGTCTTATGAGAAATGAATTCAGTCACTATTAGAATCTCTTCTAATCAAAAATTTTGTCAAGTAACTGATATATTAGTTGTTGATATTCTCGAGTTCTATGGTTTATTTCTTAGTAGAGAGTCATCTGAAAAGCTCCACAACTATTTTGCAACAGATTGGTCTCACATGTGGCTCCCTTACAATGGGAAGCCAAATCTAATTAGAATTGATCGAGAAAAGCATATGAAGCACACAGTAACTAATTTTGAAGACGAAAATGAGCCATTAGCTTTTAACAATAGTATCATTGGAAACTACTCTATCGAATCCTTTTTAGGAAATTTCAATTCATAGAAGCCATATCTTTTGGATAGCTCTATTACTTCCCAGATTGTGAACTTTTCTCAAACAAAATCTTCCAGATGTATAAATATTGTAGATAAACCATTGGTTAAAACTTTTTTTGGACATTATATTTTGATGGATCTAAATCCAATGATGGTGCAGGAGATGGTTGTATATTAATTAGTCCAAAAGGATAAAAAAACCACGCTAGCATGTAGGTTAGAATTTGAATGCACAAACATACCGCTGAATATGAGGCACTGATTCAATTTTGTATAAAGCAATATGCCTTGATATCAAATATCTTCAAGTTTTTGGAGATTCATAAATTGTTATCAAGCAAGTAAGAAACACCATACATTGGCTCTCTGGACATGTAAAACATTACCAATAATTAGTCCAGGATCTTACTTCACATTTTCTAGCATTCAACATCTTTGCTATCCCTAGACTTCAAAATACAAGTGCTGACCTTCTTGTTATTATAGCATTCAAGCTTATACCATCAAAAGATTACAATCCAGATAATTTTTCCATAGAATTAATTTTTCAACCATCCATTCTCGATAATGTCACCGATTGGCGAGTCTTTAACAATGATGAGGATATGATAAGATTTTTGACATCTGAAGTCCAATAAGAATCCCATACCTAAATCTGTGGTAATACTTGAGGATATTTATGATCTTAAAGACAGATCTAAGAAGGTTACTAATTCTAAACTCCAAAGTTCAACCTTAAGGTTTGAACTAGTAAACCTTGGAACTGATATCCAACCTCAAAACATCAATCTAGGACTTTGTCTCTCTCCTAAGGAAAGATCAGCCTTTATTCATTTGTTAAAAAAGTATAAAGGTATCTTTGCTTGGAGCTATGATGATCTAAAAACATATGATACCTTCATCATACAACACACTATTCCCATGATATACAATGACAAATATGTATGATAGAAATTAAGGAAAATTCATCCCAATTTAGAAAGTCAAATAAAATTTGAGCTAAATAAACTCCTTAAAGCCAAAATTATATTTCCTGTAAGGCATTAAAAATGGGTTTCAAACTTAGTACCTGTCAGGAAGAAGAATGGTGACATTCACATCTGTATAGACTTTATAAATTACAACAAATCTTGTCAGAAAGACAATTTCCCATTACCGTCCATGGAAAAAATACTGCAATCAGTAGTTGGTGTCTTTTCTTGATGGATTTTCGGGATATAACCAAATTCTGGTTCATCTAGATGATAGATTAAAGACTACATTCAGGATGAAATGGGGAACCTATGCCTACCAGAAAATGCATTTTGGACTAATTAACACAGGAGCAACTTTCCAAAGAGCTATGGATATATCCTTCAAAGGTCTGATAAACAAAATTGTTGTCATTTATTTGGATGATATTCTAAGAAGAGAAATAACCATTTACATGACTTAAAGCATATCTTTGAATGTTGCAAAAAGTATGGAATTTCATTAAACCCAAAGAAGTCTTATTTTTTTCTAAATGAAAGTAAGTTTCTAGTGTTTATTGTATCCAAAAAGGGAATTTGTATTGATCCAGACATAATAAAAGAAATTGCTGAAATTTCTTCACCCCATAATAAAAAATGTATGTAGTATTTTCTAGGTCAGATAAATTTTGTTAAAATATTTGTCCCTGACTTTTCCCAAATTATTTTACCATTACAAACCATGATTAAGAAAAATTCAATCTTTAAATGGGGACATATTAAATGAAAAAGAAGATTTTGATTTAGTCAAACAAGCTATTATGAATTCTACCTCTTTAAGAACTCCAATTTTTTCTAGTCATTTCATCTTGTATACATTTGCTTCTGAAACATATTATGTTTTTGTTTTAACACAATTTAATGATCAACAAATCGAAGCACCCATCTCTTTATTTAGTTTTGATTTTCAAGGTGTAGAACTAAATTATTCAGAGGTGGAGAAATAAGCTTTTGTTGTTTTCGAATCTGTAAAGCACTTTGGGCCTTTTGTCCTAAAAACCCATACTAAAATAATAGTCCCATTCTCAGCAGTGAGACAATTACTTATGCAAAGGGAAGTAGGAGAAAAAATGGAAAATTGGGTAACAACTCTGCAAGAATATGATATTGACATTAGACCAACCAAAATTGTCAAAAGACAAGGTTTTTGCAGATTGCTTACAGGAGAATCCAAACTACCAGCAGATGAGGACTCAGGTAACACTGCACATATATCAGAGGTAAGCCTAAATGATTGAGAGTCCGAATATGTTGATCTTATTTCTATTTGAAAAATGGATACGCTCCCTCTGAACTCAATCATAAAAGGAAAAAGGCTTTAATATTGAAAGAAAATCAATATGAAATCATTGGTGATGTATTATTCATGAGAAATTACGATTTTGTATGATTAAGATGCCTTGAAAAGTTTGAAGTACAGAAGGTTTTGTAGGAACTCCACGATGGACCAGATGGTGGACATTTTGGAGGAGATACTATTTCACATAAGATCCTGCATGATGGGTACTATTGGTCAACCTTGTTCAAGGATACCCATGAATACATGAGGAAATGAAAAATATGTCAAACTACTACTCGGAGACAATGAAAACATGCCTTATCTCTACAACCAGTCAACATTGAACAACCTTTTGAATAATGGGGATTGGATATTGTAGGTGAGATTGTTCCTCATTCCTCAAAGCAACATAAGTATATCCTTACAGCTACAGAGTATTTTACATAGTGGGTGGAAGCAATTCCACTAAAGGTAGCCAATTATGATGTTATCATTGAATTCATTGATCAATTCATTATTACTAGATTTGGCTTACCAACTGCACTTATGTTTGATAATTCATCTTACTTTTCAGGAAATAATATGACTGAATTTTCTCTTAAGAGGGGTTTTAAACTTAAATACTCTACTAACTACTACCCTCAAGGAAATGGTTTAGTAGAATTAACCAAAAAGAACCTCATAAGGATTATTAAAATAACTATTGATCAGATCCAAAAGAATTGGCATAAATCTTTGACATTTTCTCTATGGGCAGATCAAATAACCTATAAGGCCTCAATAGGCACTTCTCCATTCAATCTAGTATATGGGAAAGAGGTTATCATCCCTTCAAATATAGCTATTACCTCATTAGACCTAGTTCAATTAATTGAAGAAACACCTTCTTCTTCTTTACAACTAAGACAACCTCAAATTCTTAAATTAGAAGAAGAAAGGGAGAAAGCCAAACTTACACATACTTGCCATCAACAACTAGTCAAATATTCTTTTGTTGCAAGTTCTGTTTCCACAAAATCTTTTCAAATTGGAGATCTTGTCCTTAAATGGGACAAGACACACGAGGAAAAAGGAAAGCAAACTAAATTCTAGAAGATGTGGCTTGGACCATTTCAAATTGATGAACAAGTAGGCCCATCAACATTCATATTGCAAGATTTATTAGGAAAGAGAGATTCTCTTCCTGTCAATGGGATTATTTTGAATTTTTTCTTAGAAGATAACATCTTCTACTATAACATTATTGCATTTACTTGTTGTGTTTTCTTAGAAAAATTACGTTAAATAAAATCACTTTTGGCTTTAAAATAAAATCTCTTGAAATATTTTGATCTTTCGCTTTGAAAGTAGAAATTCTTAAGGAAATGATCACAACATTGGAAAATTCGCTAAGTATCATAAAACTATGAAATTTTCTTTTCCATTGAAGTTATAAATTCTTTGAAAACCTCAACTTTATAAAATCAATTTATTCTATTATCAGTCAAGAAATGTTATCTTTAACAAAGTAAAGACTATTTACAGTTAAGCATCTCTAACTCTAAAATTGTCATCCAGAACTCTTAAGGAGTCAATGATTCTCCCCGTCCATTAAATTTACTATTTTTATAGTGTAATTCAAAAATATATTAACCTTAAAAGATAAGGGGTCTCTATTACACAGTAGTTTGTCATGCCTCTTGCACTTCCCTATGGCATACCCTGAAGTGCCTGAAATATGATCATTATACAATATACTCATCCAAGTATACAGCTTAGATCCCTCCTTTAACTTCGCATGGAAAATATCTGGAGCTTTCCTTGAAGAAATGGCTCTTGAAACCCTAAAATGAGAGTCATTTCCGTTATGAAGCTCAAAATTGCGATGATCGCCTATTACACCTTGTTAATCTAGTGATGGCATCACTCTATTCTCTCTCATACTCATGATGGTCTCAAAAATGAAGTTTTCCCAAAGGGGATGAGAAGCTTCGTGATCTAGAAGCTTCCATAGCGGCGAGATGGAGGTGGTTTCACATAGATGAGGTTGAATCCTCCTAATTTTACCTCTTGGTCTCATCCTTATGAGCTACCTCCTTAAGATGTGATCCTAATCATATCTTTGGAAGAGGCCTAACTCCCTCTCCCAGCTTATAAATCCCCCCTCTAGCATTCCCAAATGGTTGATCTATGTCCATTTGCACCCTTGCTGAGCTTGTGCTTAGAGGTTATTCATTAGACTTGGAGAAGGAGTTTTGGAGAGTTTCTTGGCCTGGACTTGGATTACCACTCAAGGAGAGCCTTTCAACACCAAGGTTATGGTTGTAAGCTTCCCTTTATTCTTTTAATAATAATACAACTGCTGATTCATCTTCCCAAAATATATATATGTTCATGTGTGTATTGGTTTGGCATTCATTGATCAACTAAACAGGTTATTATTATATTTTCTATTGGTTTTGGCATGCTTTGTTGTCTCTTGGTCACTTGTGCATGTACATAAGCGCTAAAAGAAGTAGGAACAAGTCTGTGACACAAGTGGTTTGAGGATCTCAACAAAGGAAATCGGATTAGCATCAGAGTAAGGTACGCTACCTCTCTTGTTATACTTTTCAATTATAATATAGGAAGATGTCTAGTTGATTGTCCCTTCAGTTGCTAGACCCACTCATTGGGCTAGAGGGATCGTCTCTATCCATAGAGAGGATTAACCTTGTCAACAGTCTCATCCCGAGCCTATTTACCATGTTCATAGGGAAATAATAGACTGACAATACCAACACTGAATACCAAACTAGGGTAATGGCTTATGATTATTCTAATATTAAGACAAGGGGTCTCATCACAAGCTAGTTTTTTCAGTTCAATTACAACTAGTGAATGGCATTGTCACTTTCTGGTCACCAAACTAGGACAATGGCTTTTGAGTAATAAAAATTTGTTAAAGGAAAACTAAATAAATAAAAAAGAAAAGATGAAATATATATATATATATATACTTTTGAAATTATCTCTAAAGACTGCACTATTTATATGGATGGGATTCTGAATCATTGATGTTTAAAAGATAACCTGTCAAGGCTATGAACACTTACTGGCAACAGTGGCTCTACCTCTGACAAATGAGTATATTAGAAATGCTAAGTTGTAAAAGCCCCCTACTTTATCTTTACAACTAATTAATGATTGACATAGACAAAAAGGATTTTCATCTATAAGAGGATATAAAAAGAATTATAATTGAGTTTTTTATATTCAGAGTAATGTTACTTATCTAAATATTTCGAAAATATTTTTCCTTTCCTGAATTATTTTTACTTAGAAAAAGTTTTAGAAATTTCACTATTATCAGAGATAAAGGGTTCTTCTAGTGAATCGCCAATTGTTGTGCTATGCAACAACCCCCCCATTTTTTTTACATAAATAACTTAGGAGATGATTGTACAAATAGATAGGGACCCTTTAAAAACTTAAAAACCATAAGAATATAGTTTAATTTAGGGATTTTCTCAAAAATAAAATTGATTTGTTAAAAAATAAACCCTCATTAAGGTTTGAATGACTTAAATAAGGCTTACCATAAAAGAAAACCCGACAATATCACATATCGCAAAGTTACAAGGAATAAAGTTTCATTTACCGGTCAAGACTTGCGATTGCGATAATAGATAGCCCTTGGGAACCAAAACATATTTATCTTTTAAAAAGCTTAAGTATTAATGGAAATCATTCATAGGAAAAAACATCCTGCATCACAATCTTATAATAAAAATGATGATCATAAAGATCGAGGAACATCTTGATTGTGAAATGTGAAAACCCACCAGACATGACGAAGTAATATAATATACTCTTTAAAAACACATCATGTCCAGATCATCTAGATAAATTACAATAATATGAATATGCTCTTCGCTTATATCATTCCAAATTGCTTGGATTTTGATAAAGTTGTTTTTTAATGAACGTGCCCTAAGGAAAATCATAAAGCTAAAACAAAAGCTACACCTAATAATAAACCTATGGGCTTGCTCTAGTGCCACGTCACTTATCGCAGTCATAATCGCTAAAATATTTTGGCCATATATATTCTTTGTTACTCCCAAAATTGCCAATTCCGATATTGGATAATGCGATTATCGCAATTGCACATCTCTCACACTTAATAAATTGATATAGTGATATCGCTATCGCATATTGGCAGGGTACTTAAAGATAGTTTTACTTACCATTTGAATAGGTTTTGTGATGCGCTATATTAATGAATAATAAATAAACCACGCGAAGCCATGATTTCAGTTATTAAAGGATTCTAATGGTATTTATGATTTCAAAGCCCAAGGCGATTTGATGGCCTATTTGGATTGATTCAAATTTAAGCTTCCATTTACGTTATTTCAAAACCTTATGTGCTTGAATGCTTCTGCGTTTAACTTCTATTTCTCTTCATCTCTCTGTATTCTCAGTTTGCAGGTTTTGCCTAAGAGGAAATTGCATAACAAAATGACTAAGTCTAAGAAAGGAAAGAAAGTTAGCGAAGCCACACAATCTTCTACATATGATGTAACAGAAATGCCTCCATTATTCTCAGATATAACATGCATTATTGATAGCAGTAATTCCTCACGGGAAACCATGTACCACTTGCTGGAGAGCAAGGGTCAAAAGATAATTCATAATAAAGTAATAACAGACTCCACTACCTCTTCAGAAGGCTCTCACTTTGAAGCTGCAAGTTCTTTCCTACACAAAATTTCTACTAGACCGAATATTTTACCATACACCGATATGGTAAAATAGATAATAGACAATATTGTAACACCTTTTAGGGTAAATGTGCATATAAAAAACATAATAAGAACATAAATACAATAAACATATCAACCATCAAAATCCATATATACATCAGTACATTTGCAAATGAAAATCAAGGGAATGAATTTTTTCATTAATAAATGTAATGAACCAACCAATGATGGGACTACCACGTTCCACCTGACCATAAATTGGCTAAGCCAAGTCTCTCTTCAGCTAATGATCCCCGTTCCATATTCCAAGCATGAGTGTGGGATCCCAGAACACACATCAATCAAAACTCATCTAGGGCTTCCAGAGGCCACCCACCTCATCCCATCAAACAGTGATTCCACCTCATGGTCAGACATCACCAAAAACCATCATTAGATTGGTCTCCATCCAAGCCTTCCAGGGCTTCCAAAGCTTTTGTCCAACCAAGGCTTCCAGAACTAGTAACTCAACCCACAACTTATACAGGGCTTCCAGAGCATTTTCCCAACCAAGGCTTCCAGGACTAGTAATTCAAACCACCAAGGGCTTCTAGAGTGTTTTTCCAATTATGGCTTCTAGGACTAGTAACTCAACCCAAGCTAAGGAAACATGAGAACCAACCAAAACAAAGTAATGAAAGTAAACCCACAATCACCATGGCTATCTAGGAAATGGCAAGGCTAGGCAATCCACTGTCAATCATGTCCATCCTCCATGCCAATGACAAATCATAACCAAGAAACCACATGCATGTGCCATGCATGCCAAAACTAGTGAAGAAATCATACATGCATCTTGGTACCTGCAAGCAATCTGATGTAGCTGCTGATGCCGATGCCCTCTTGTGCTTTCCTATTCTTCCTTTACCTTCTTGATCCAATAATCCAAGTATGCCACACCCACCAAGAGTGCTCCAAGAAATTGCTAAGTCTCCAAGAGTATGAGAGTGAGAGAGAATAATGAGAGAGCTCCCAAAACTGAACTGAAAAAAGATTCACACTGAAAAGAAGAATCTTGCCAACTAATCCTCAGGAGCCATTTTATGAATGAGGCCTCTATTTTCTTCATTTTCCTCCTCACATGCAACATGTGACCTTTCACCTCCTTTTTCTACTAATTTCCATTATTTTCCTAAATAAATGTGCCAAAATACCTTTTTGACTCTTGAATGCCTTAGCCATTGCCTTTTCCATTGCCTTTGCCAATTTCCTTAGCCATAAACAACCAAATGAACACCCCCTAGGATGTCTTGCCCACCATTCATCTTGGAATACGTGTCCCATCATCTGTGGTATTTATATATTTTTACATGGAAATTTCACCAGAGCTGTTACAGAACCCTCTCCCTTGGGGGAAAACCATCCTCGGTGTTCAATGACACCAATAACCAACAAGACTGCTGAAAACAAAACATACTATGCATGGAGCTTTATAACATAGCTCATTGTGGTATTTACAATGAATGACCTGCTCAAAAGTAAAACATCATGACAACATGACCAAATAACAATCATACCACATACTAGAGCTTTATAACACAACTCATTACAGTATTTACAATAACCATATATACACATATGCACATCCACTTAACCAACAAATATAGGATACAATGCCCGTATCAATCAACAAGGGAATCCAGAGGCTCATGCCTCCACCCTAAAAGTAATACTAGGGTTCACCTCCTTCCTAAGAAGTCCAGAATCCACTTCAAGGTCAAATCTGAATCCAATGTCTAGCGCTATAATATTGTGCCAATTGTCCTCTCAGTGAATATTTACTAGCTCATTGTTTAGGGTGCACTTTGAATGTGCATATGATTCCATATAGCAATGCTAATGACTGAAACAAATCCATCCATGAACTTCCCTTCTCTGCTACAAAGTCCCTCAGGAATTTGGTCACTCCTTCCATGTAGTCACTCACCTTCCAAGTTCCGTTGGCACCCCCATCCTGGGAAGTTCATCCCTTAGAAAGGCTTCCTTGAATCGGAAGATACAAAAACCAAGGCATACCCTTGCCTTAAACCCATCATACCGGTCATAACATGCTCATGGAATTCAATGGACACAATTGGGTACTAGTGTCCCACAATGGCCCTACTTCTGAAGTGCTCTACCAACATGTTCCAATTTCTTTCACTATTGCTGCTAATTCTTGTAGTCGATTTCAACCACCCAACAGAGAATTTCATGCATTCTTGTACCAAGCACATAACTTCCATTAGATTTAAAATAAATTGAAATAGATTCACATCATACCTCATTGGTAGCTCTTTAATAAGGTACATTTGCAATCCTGTTTACTTCCTGTCACAATAAGTCAAACTAATGGTTTGATCAAAAATCATGTATAAACATATCACATATGGTTAGCTCAAAACAAAACCATCATAGATCAACATCATAAATTACATGTAACCATCATAAACCAGAATCATAGATCACATATAGTCATCATATATCAGAATCATATATCACATGCATAGTAAAATTGAAATAATATATCGATACTTATCCTTCATCGATCCTTACTTCTGCCTTTGTTCTTTTGTATAGACAGTGGATTGGTTCCCACACCCAACAAACACCCAGTGCCTTCTCCTCTACTAGGTGCACATACACATAGTGTGCATCACACACATACAACCACACCTGACACACAACACCATGCAATACATGCACCTACACCTGACGTACAATGCATACACCTACAACTAGTGTACAACACAATGAATCCATATATACCCAATGTTCAATACCACCCAATACATGTATCTACACAGAGTACAACACAACGAGTACACATGCCACAATACCATGACTACACTATGCATATACATAATACCGCATACCCATAACACAACATGGATGACATGCACACAATACAACACGTACACCAATACCATATGTACAACATGTACACAGTACCACCAGTACACTGCACCACCTGCACAACGTGTACACAACATCACACGTACATGGCACCACCTGCACAATGTGTACACAACGCCACATGTACACTACACCACTATACATTGTCTGCACAATACCACATGTACACAGTACTACACGGATGAAATGTATGAAACACCAGATGTATAAAATGCTACATGCACAACATGTACATAACACCACATGCACACAAGCCACTTGTACAATATGTACACAACACCACACGCACACAACACCACTTGTACAATCATGCACACCACACCATATGTACATGCACGCATTACCACTTGTACATAGCATTGCATATCCAACATGTACGTAGCATCATTTGTACACAACATTGCATATCCAACATGCGCATAGCACCATATGCACACAACACCACATATCCATCATGCACACAGTAAAATATGTACACAATACACATATCCAACATGTACATAGCACCATCTATACCCAGTATTGAATATGCATCATTCATACAACACTATATGTACCATCATGTACATAACATTGCATAAACAACATGTACACACACTATGTATACATGACATCGCATGTGCACACATCATAGATGCAACATGTACAACATACAATATATGAACAACATTAATGCCACACATCCGAAACCACACTACCTCTAACAAGAAACCTTGTTTCCAGTGTCTTATCCATGCTTATCCTAGCATGCCACATACCACACTACTTTCACTTTGCTGATGTATCCTTCCACATTACCTATCATGATATAAACAAAGGCATAATACAAGCATATCATTTCATATTCACATGACACTAAGCTCATATATTTGTCATGACTACTCTTCCACTTGATTCCTCGCGAGACCAGGAACCTCTTCATGCCATTCACCTACACAAGAAATCATTCCTCCACAAGAATGATTCATGATGGCCCTGTCAGACAGTGACATAGATACATGTACACATATATGCTATAAAATAATAATGATCTCATTAGTAAACGTCACAAATAGATACATATGTACATATAAACATTAACATAAAATAATCATGATTCATGATCACCCTGTCAAATATGACATACATACATACATGTAGACATATATCAATAATAACATAATCATGATCATAAAATACTTACCAGATAACATAAGGTCTAGGTTAAGAGAAATTCCTTATTTATGCACGAGCATTGAGAGCAACAATTCCCAATATAGCCAAAGCATATGACATCTCTGATCCATTTACTTTTCCTTTCTGGTTACATTTCTTGTGTATGCATTGCTACTATCCATTTACCACAATGGACCCAACCAGTCCAACGAACTGTCATAGTCTTACCTTCCGTTGTTCTTACTCATACACAAAGCTTCATCTGGGTCTTATATCATCGGTTGGGTACCACACATCTCTCCTGATTTCCATCAACTTTCCTCTTTCACAACCAATTCCCAAGACTCAAAACATAAAAGGCAAGACAAGAAATAAACAAGAAGAAGACTGTAAAAGCCAATAACAACATGACTCCGCAAACAAAGTGGTATGGCCATACACTAGACATTAAAAAAAATCCACAAATCAAGCTCAACATTTCATAAAAGACCAAAAGCACAAGGCTAACAACAAACACCATGACTCAATCCCCATGGTTCCCAGGGAAATCTCAACCCGAGCCATCTTCAAGATTTCATGGCAACCTGTCTTTCTATGCAACTCCCTGCATCATTCTTCCATAAACACATAACTGTCAATGTATAATTAAGCATAATAATACACCAATTACCTCATCTAATTGTACTAAGAAATATACTTGCAACTGAACACGTCCATGCCATCTCTTAAGGGACTGCAATCCTTTAACAGATCCACCTGTAGCTAAAGACTAGCTAATATACCTGTCAAGTGCATGTTCATGAATATAGCACATATCCACATAATGTCAGACAAAATCAAGGTTAAGAAGACTTCCTGTGTGGAAAGCACTCATTTGTTCGAAATTAGGGTTTCCAAACATAGCCAAAGGAATTCTTGCCCAATTCCTTTCTTTTACCTTTTTACCTTGTTGGAATCGAGGCTTACTATGTGCTGTCAGACCACCCAACCGTTAGTTATATAGACACAAAACTATTACCTTGTCATGCTAATATCAAGCATGTTACTCTACAACTGCTCACAAATGTCAACCACATGTTCAAAATATCAAGCAATCATATTTATTAATTTGAATTCAACCGTTACCAAGACTAATAATCATGTCATAATCCATAGTCAACTCATAGTCATCAGCGATAATACCACAACTATCACCTACCATACTCAAGTACATATCAACTGTCTCAACACATATATTTTAGTACAATCATCCTAAAACAAGATCATTTGAACACATACTCATATTATGAAATTCATAAATCATTCAACCACTTGCAAACATACCATGTTAAATAAATCAACTAGGCACCAAACACTCAAACACCAAATAGACGTCATAATCAAACAACCAAGCACCAAATATACGACATAGGAAAACTCATACCTTAACGTATATCAGGGGAGGCTATCTTGTCTACACAATAAAGCTAGGTTAGCATGATACAACTTCACAACATATCAACTCAAACATAAATCATAATATCCATAACAGTAACTAACTAACATGTTCAAGTCATAAGCTCATAAGTATTTGTCGTTCATGCATAACAATCACATATGCAAAGTCAATCTAGATTAGTATGACACCATATCACAAATATGTTGGTTCATACCTAAATATCGCAACCATAACCATCTGCATAGGTCAAACGAGGTTAACACAATACATATAACATCAAAATATTCAAGGCAATGAAAATAACCATCACGCAGATGACCAATCCAAATTATAACATCAATATCTCAATTAAATGACCTTAATCATCAAGTTAATACCATATAACAACAATAAGATATATATCATACTCATCAACAACATACAACATAATAATTAGGTTATCTAATATAAAACAACAATAGCAATGCATACAACTACAAGTTACTATCATTCTTGACTATCTGATACATGTGCATATAACCACACTAATCATCTAACATCTATCATGAATGTAACCATAACATAAAATACATGTTCATAAACCTAATGTATATAACCCTAATGCATATAATAATCCTTAACTTACATACTTGCATGCTAAACATACACTACCTGTATGACGATTTGCTCTTATCCCAAAGTCTAATGTTGTAACCTCATTATGTTGATCTGCATCCCTTGCTCTATCTCAACTAGCTCATTAGCATCATAACAACCAATAACATCATGATGACCTAAATTGCATACAATGACCTCACAAAGCATGTTTGACCTACTATACATGCATAACAATTTCATATACACACATAACAAATGAGTACAAAACCATATACACATCATTCTAGCTAGAGTCTAGTCATCAATGCATGACCATATCAAGTACACAAACCATGACCTCATGCATGACAACAACCATTAATCCATTGCCCACATTGCCACATGCAACCAATAATATGCATAAGCAATGCCAAATCAACTACACCTACACATAAACGCATGTAGTCGAACATAAGCGATCAATATTTGTAATCAACCTACAAGACTGATACATGTAATCAAAATATTCAAAAATGTAATCTAGCATAAAAGGATGTAAGTAGGAATCATGAAATCAACATGTAAGCAACATATAATTCATACACAGTTAGTCACATGTTCCAAAAATCAAGACATTGTGTCTATTACTTTGAAATCAGCATTCACCAATACTAACAACCTATAAGCATACCCCCTTACTATCCATGGTCCACACTAAGGTAGGAGGAGGAAGCTACTATAATGGCCCGAAATCCAATGTCCAATTATGGAAATGGGATCTCCAAAGTTTTACTAAATTTAACCACACTTGAAAATAAATTGATTTTTATCTCTCATAAATTTGTATGAGACTAAGTCAAAACATTGCACTTATCCCACTTGTAACATAATAACTAAAAACATGCCACTTTTCCATTTCCTTGCATGCAACTTTTCAAATTCCTTGCATGCAACCTTTCAAATTCCATACATGCAACTCTTCAAATTATTTGCATGAAAATAGGCATATATTAGCTACATCCATATTATCATACTACAATAATATCCCATAAAAAAATAAAAAAAACATTTTCTTCAAACAATTACCATACTTTTACATTTTTCTTCAAACAACTACTATACTATTACATTTGCATGTAAGCATTTCTTCAAACACTTTATATGCAAACTAATATAGAAAACTATTTGCATACAAGTAAGCATATATAAACTACATCAATACTATTACACATCAATACTATCCCCAATCACAAACAACATACTCACTGGGGCATTTTATCAAATAGTTTGTATGCAATTAATCATTGAACCATTTAAGCATTTCATCAAACACTTTGCACACAAACTAATATAGCGAATGATTCAATGCATATATCCTAAACTGTAGTAGTACAAGTTATAGAAACTAAACCATATGATCAGTGGTATTTTCCCTTAGTATGGTTCAATTTTCAACTACTGATATTTCATAGATGAAAAGTTATAACAAAAATGCCAAAACAATAATATTTGGTGCACAATTCTAGGAGTATACAAAAATATTGACTTTCACTGGTTATATCTCCTAAAATATAGAGCATAAATGTCTGAAATTTGTATCACAATACCTGTGGGATTTCCTCTCATTGTGGAAACAATTTCAACTCCTTAGAGTTCCCATAAGAAAAGTTATAACAAAAATTTCAGCATGACTTGTTTGAGGCCTGATTTTAGGAGCATTTAGAAGGCTTGACTCCCTCTACTCATATCTCCTAAAATATTGCGACCCAATATCTGAAATTTCTACCACATAATGAATGGTATGTCCCCTTAATGTGGACAACTATTCAGCTTCTGAAAGCTTGCAAAATATGAATTATTTCAGAAATTCCAACATGACCTATTTAAAGGTGCATTCAGAAGCTAATCTTCTTTAGATCATAATTCCTAAAGTATTGTGAACCAATATATGAATTTTTTACCACATTATCAGTGGGAGTTACCTTCAATATGGACAAATTTTCAACTTCTAATACACCACATAAGAAAATTTATAACATATATGACATCAAGGTCTAAAATTTAACATTTGTTCTTCATTTCACCTACGATAGAGCCCATCCAGTCCAAGTGTTTGAACCATGCTCTAATACCACTCTCAAACACCTTTCAGGGTAAATGTGAATATAAAAAACATAATAGGAACATAAATACAATAAACATATCAACCATCAAAATCCATATATACATAAATACATTTGCACATGAAAATCAAGGGAATGATTTATTTTATTAATAAGTGCAATGAACCAACCAGTGATGGGACTACCACGTTCCACCCAACCATAGATTGGCTAAGCCAAGTCTCTCTTTAGCCAATCATCCTTGTGCCATATTCCAAGCATGAATTTGGGATCCCAGAGAACACATCAATCAAAACTCATCTAGGGCTTCTATAGGCCACCCACCTAAAGCCATCAAACAGTGATTCCACCTCACGGTCGGACATCACCAAAAACCATCATCGAATTGGTCTCCATCCAAGCCTTCTAGTGCTTCCAAAGTGTCTGTCCAACCAAGGCTTCCAGAACTAGTAACTCAACCCACAACTTATACAGGGCTTCCAGAGCATTTGTCCAACCAAGGCTTCCAGGACTAGTAACTCAAACCACCAAGGGCTTCTAGAGCGTTTGTCCATGCCAACGATAGATCATAACCAACAAACCACATTCATGTGCCATGCATGCCAAAACTAGTGAAGGAATCATACATGCATCTCGGTACCTGCAAGCAATTTGATGTAGTTGCTCATGTCGATGCCCTCTTGTGCTTTCTTGCCTTTCCTTTGCCTTCTTGATCCAATAATCCAAGTATGTCATGCCCATCAAGAGTGCTCCAAGAAAATGCTAAGTTTCAAAGACAATGAGAGAGAGAGAGAATAATGAGAGAGATCCCAATACTGAATTGACAAAAGATTCACACTAAAAGGAAGAATCTTGCTAACTAATCCTCAGAAGCCATTTTATGAATGAGGCCTCTAATTTCTTCATTTTCCATTATTTTCCTTCATTTTCCTCCTCACATGCAACCTGTGACCTTTCACCTCCTTTTTCTCCTAATTTCCATTATTTTCCTAAATAAATGTGCCAAAATACCTTTTTGCCTCTTGAATGCCTTAGCCATTACCTTTTCCATTGCCTTTGCCAATTTCCTTAGCCATAAATAACCAAATGAACACCCCCTAGGATGTCTTGCCCACCATTCAGCTTGGAATACGTGTCCCACCATCCATGGTATTTATATATTTTTAAATGGAATTTTGACTAGGGTTATTACAAAATGACTAACTCTAAGAAAGGAAAGAAAGCCAATGAAGTCACACAATCTTCTACATTCGATGTAACAAAAATGCCTCCATTATTCTCAAATACAACATGCATTATCAATAGTAGTACTTCCTCACGGGAAACCATGTACCACTTGCTGGAGAGCGAGGGTCCAAGGATAATTCAGATAAAATCAATAGCAGACGCCACTACCTCTTCAGAAGCCTCTCACTTTGAAGCTGCAAGTTCTTTCCTACACAGGATTTCTGCTAGACTGAATAGTTTACCATACATCGATATGGTAAAATTGATAATAGGAAATATTAACATTTCTGACTATGCATTCCAGACATCAAGGCAAGAGGTTATTGGTTCCTTCATAGCCGAAGACTTGAAGAGAATGTATTGAATACCAGACCCACAGAATGTATATGACAAATCCTTCCTCGAGCATTTCACAAAAGAGAGTGAGGAACCATCAGACCCACTTAGGCAATGGAGGTCCAATTCAAACAAGCAAAAACAAGAGAAACCATGTATATATCCTATAACACCTCTTGCTACTCCTTACTCTTATGTTGTAACTATGATGTGTAGATTATTTGGGTATTGCCAATACAACCAAGTTTTTTGTTGAGTGGGTTCCTCTAATAGATATAGAAGTATACTCTTTTATAATGGATTGGGGTACTATCTTACCTAACAACCTTGCCTTACAAATTTGGGTATATAGGCAAAAATGATTTTTCACCACTAGAACAATCCCACCATTTTTTATGAGTGCCTACATTATGGATGCAGTATATTTTACTACTAGTTTCCCAACTATGGGGTGGAAATGGACTATTCAAGATCCTACCCCCATTCACATATATCACTAAATCCTATGGGAATCCAATTTCCAAACTCATTTCTACAAAATCTGCCAAGGGATTATGCTACCCATCCACCAAGATTTTTATGACAAGAAGGCCCCAAGGTTATCTGATGAGGCAAAGATTGATATCTTACCAATAGGTAGGTTGTTTGGGGAATAATCTTTTACTTATGTCTGAGTCTTTGGAAGTATAACACCTTCCCACGTTCTCCCATGGTATGTGCCAGACAAACTACTTGCTAGAGAAATTTCTTACCAAACTATAGGTGATGGGATAACCAAGACCCTTAAAGAATTTAAAAAGTCTCTTTGGACTTCCTTTCCCCTCCAATGCAATGTCTATGCATTACACAATTTCAAGAATGTTTCACTTGAATTTGATCACATCACTTGTTTAAAGCTTGCCACCATTCCTGGCAGACAGTTTGACCTCAACAAGGTCACACAAAACTTTACTACTTCAGCTAAAGCAAGACAATTTAGCCATGCAGAGGATGATTTTGATGACTTGTTTGAGTCAACCGAGCTATTTTCACAAGTACAACATTTTGCTACTTTGGGATTCAACCCACCAGATTTGGCTCATTTTCACCAATACAGGAGGAAAAGGTTACAAAATGTCCCTTTGGATCTGTTAGAAATCCCTAAGACAAATGCTGAAAAGGAACAGAGCTCAAGCCAAATCTTGGAAAAGGGCTCAGAACACAGTTCTGAGCACGATTCACAAAAGAAATCAGAACAAGGTTCTGAACAAACATCAGAGCAGAAATAGGCCCAAAATTCAGAGAAAAATTCACAGCGTGACTCAGAGCATGATTCACATAAGAGCCCAGAGAAGAGCTAAGAGAAGAGTCCCGAAAAGGATACTGAGAAGGAATCTGAAAAGGCCTCAATAGAGAAATAAGTGGAAGATGTTTCCACTGAAGTACATATAGATGAAACCCCCTTAAAAAATCAACTGGATGAGGCATGGAAGTAGTTTGATGAACAATTAAGAGGACAATAGGTGGAAAAGGATGTTGAAATGGACACAACATTCAATACACCCCAATGCACTGGATAAAAATTGCTCACTGATAGGGCTACTGACAAAGTTGTCACCCCTGAAGAGATTGAAAGCATCCCAACCTTCCCTGTTGAAAATAGCAATAAGAAATGCTAAAAATAGAAGTACTAAAAATAACACTGCTATAAATAGCATTTCAGGATACGTTCCAATTTTAGTTAGTCTCTAAACTAAAATTGAGAATTAAAATTCGAATTTGATCTTAGGAGCTGTTTGTAAAATAATTAATTAATTCATCTTGAGTTAATTGGTTGTAGAAAATCAAACATGAAGTCTATGTGAAGACATGCAACAGTTTCCCCTTTGATTGAGGAGGTTATCCCTTGATTAAGGAGATTAGGATGAGTTGTACTTTGAGTTGTAATTAGTTAGCTCAGTTAACTGAGTTAAGTCTAGTTAGATTAGTTCCAATAGGTTGAGGAACTGATTGTGAGTTCAGTTAGTTAATGCATGCATGCATGTAACTACTACACTTTAGATAACTGAATATTCTCTCATAAATAACTCATGCATGTCAGTCAGAGACCCAGTTGAGATCATATGATGGGAAAATGTACTATTAGTTGCAGGAATATTCCATTGAGGATATCTCTTGCATGTAGAAGGAATTCATTCCTTAAGGATTGTGCAGTTATTTCTGAGTTTTGGTGAGTGTGTGATGTGGGAATTCACATAGGTGGCAGCATTGGATCCCAGGAGAAACTGCAAAAGGAAATAGGAGGCTTGGAGGATTGGAGGAAGGCATATGTTATGTCTATTCAGTCTGTGAGCTTTATTAAGGGATTGTACTGAGAGCTAGATATCTTGTGAGCTAATTCTTTGTGTAATCCAGACATATTTCCACTTGTATGATAATACAGAGATTGGGGATTTTAGCTGAGGCTTTCCCTAGAGTATTCTTTTGTGTTGATGTGTGATTGATTTCTCATTCTCTGTTATATGTGTTCTATTTGATCTTGCTCAAAATCGATTAAGTTTCTGCAAGTTTGTTTGTAGAAGTAGATAAAGTATTTTTCTTTAGTATATTGCATTATCAGGTGATCTACAGTGAGAAATTCTACATGGTATTAGAGTAAAGGTGATCAAAGCGAAGAACAATGTACAAAGAAGGGAGAAGTTCGAAGGTTGAAGTTCCTGATTATAGAATTCGAATTCTTATCACATCTCAAATTTCACCAATGTCGTTCAACGATTTAACACTCGAGTATGCCCTTGATGGCAACTCGAATTATATAGCCTGGAAGGATTGCATGGAAGTAGTATTAGAGGACAACAATTTGAAGGACTTCATTGATCAAGAAGTCCCCAAGCCAGCAGCTGCTAATGCCCAAGAATTGGCAGAATGGAAGAAATGTGTGGCTAGAGTGAGGAGAATCCTTCTGGAGGGAGTTCGAGACCACATGGTCTCAAGTCTCCATGGGAAGGAGACACCGTTTTCAATGTGGAAAACATTGAAAGATCTATATAAGAACAACAACGATCAGAGGAAGCTGGCACTGAAAGAAAAGCTTCAGAAAATCAAGTGTGAAAAGGGTGACAAGATCTCTACATATCTGAACAAGCTCACCACCTGCAAGGATGAGCTTGGAAGTGTAGGGATCACGACAGCCGATGATGACATGGTGAGTCTTGCTCTCCTCGGTCTTCCTAAGATCTAGCATAACTACCAAGACTCGGTAAATGGAACAGAGAAACTGTCAGATTGGGAACGACTTTGGTCGGATCTGATGCAGGAGGAGATAGGAAGAAGCACGAGAGATGGATCTTCATCAAAGCAAGATGATGAAGAAAATCTAGCCTTAGCAAGTAAGGCGAGGAAAGGGAAAGGGAAGGCGTCCCATTCCAAATCCAGTTCTTCGCATGGTGGGAAGAAGTTTGACAAATTGAAAGTGAGGTGCTTTCATTGTCATGAGGTGGGACATTATGCTACGAATTGTCCACAGAATAAATCCAAGAAGGGATTAGATGGTAAGGCATTGGCCTCACAATTCAAATTGGATTTCTCTCTCATCGCATGCATGGTGGGATGTGTTTGGTACCTGGAAAGTGGAGCCTCTTTCCATATGTCCGACGACAAGAATCTATTCAGTACCTTGGAGGAGAAGGATCTTGAGATGTGCATCAAGATGGGCGATGATGGAAAGTACCATGTTTTAGGTGAAGGTACAATTGTGCTTCAGAGGGAGCATGGGGCTCCTCTCACCCTAACTAATGTAAAGTATGTGCCGGGTCTGAAGAAGAATCTTGTATCTGTCGCTATGCTGGAAGACAAAGGCTATGATGTAGTCTGTAGTAAAGGAAAGGTACTCTTGAGGCATATTGGCACTGGACAGACCAAGAGGATTGGGATTCAAGTAAAGAATCTCTACAAGTTGGAGGTAGATGAATGTGCTTCATTGAGTTCCAAAGCAGAGTTGGTGCAGAGCCAAGATGTTGGCGAGCTATGGCATAGAAGATTGGGCCACTTGCACCATGGGGCCTTGAAGATCATGCAACAGGTTTCTACTAGACTTCCCAAGGGAAAATTGGAGCAGACGGATACATGAAAAGGTTGTATCTTGGGTAAGTATGTGAAATCTTCCTTTCAGGATCGAGACAGTAGAGCTGGAGAAATCCTGGAGAAAGTTCACACAGATGTGTGTGGACCATTCTCTACAGCCTCCACCGCTAAACAAAAGTACTATGTTATTTTTATTGATGATTTTTCTCATGGATGTTGGATCTACTTTATGCAGAAGAGGGATCAGACCTTCTCAAGGTTTTGTGAGTTTAAAGCCTTGGTAGAGAAAGAATTTGGAAAGAAAATAAGGGCCTTGCGTAGTGACAATGGTGGAGAGTATGTCTCCAAATAGTTTAAGGACTTCTGCACAATAGAAGGAATTAAATGGGAATTGACAGAACCCCATAACCCGCAACAGAATGGGGTGGCTGAAAGGAAGAACAAATCGATTGCGGGAGCAACTTGAGCGATGTTGCATGACCAAATCCTACCGCTTCAATTGTGGGCTGAGGCATGCAATACAACAGTATACTTGTAGAATAGAAGCCCGTATCGTATACTGGGAATGAAGACACCTACGGAGGCCTTTTCTGGGAAGAGACTAGATGTCAGTCACTTCAAGATCTTTGGTTCATCAGTTTATTACCATGTGACCAAAGGTGCCCAGAAGAAGCTAGATCCAACAACTGAGTTGCGGATACTTGTGGGGTACACTGATACACCCCACAACTATTGGGTCTTTCTGCCTACTAGTTAGAGGACAGTAGTACGTAGAGATCTGAAGTTTGATGAGTAGAAAGCCATGCGAGTGTCCCTTGAGAGGGAGCTCAAGTTGCATGCAGAGGAGGAACTTTCAGTGCCTAAGGAGGAGGAGCCTCAGACTGATACGGAGCAGCCACATGCAGAGGATCCGGGAGTGGAGACATCCACTCATGCTGAGTTTTCCAAAGATGGGAAGAAATTCTCAAGGGAAGCTGACAAGTTGATGATGGATGCGTGAGAGAATGTGGGACAACCATCTTCTTAGCACAGACAGAGGAGGTCACCCGAGCGGTACACTGGTTACATGGCCCTGGTTGGGGAGTGTGTAGAGACCGAACCTTCTTCGTTTGAAGAAGCAGTGCAAAAAGCAGTCTAGGTTGATGTAATGGTCGAGGAGTATGACTCCATTGTTCAAAACTGTGTTTGGGATGCTGTCCCAAGACCTCAGGAAAAGTCAGTGGTGAGTTCTTGATGGCTTTACAAGGTAAAGTAGGTAGCTTATGGCATTGTTGAGAAACATAAGGTAGGTTTGTTGCCCGTGGTTTCTCATAGGTCGAGGGGATCGACTATGATGAGACTTTTGATCCTATAGCAAGGTACTCATCTATCAGATTGATGTCAGCACTATCAACTCAAATGGGTGGAAGATCCATTAGATGGATATGAAGACTACGTTCCTCAATGGGAAGATTGAGGAAGAGGTGTACATTGAGTAACTGGAAGGTTTGAGACCTTCGGGCGCGAGTCACATGTGTGCCGACTCAAGAGGGATTTGTGAGGTCTGAAGCAAGCACCTCGTGCTTGGTACACCAAGATCGATAGCTATTTCACTGGGTTGGGCTTCACCAAGAGTGAAGTAGATGTGAACCTTTACCACATCATGGTAGAAGGTAAGCCATTGATCATTGTTCTTTATGTGGATGATCTGATTTTGACAGGTGATGATCAGTTGATCAAGTCTTGCAAGGAGGAACTTGAAAGAGAGTTCAAGATGAAAGACATGGGTCTTATGCACTACTTTCTAGGCATGGAAGTGTGGCAGAAGAATGGGGAACTGTTTGTGTCTCAAGGCAAGTATGCCAATGAGATACTCAGGCGATTCCACATGGAGAAGTGCAAGCCCATGCAGACTCCTCTAGTTGGTAATTGGAGGAAGGAGGATGCTACTTCAGGTGAGGTAGTAGCTGCTACTGTTTATTGGCAGCTTGTGGGTTCATTGATGTATCTAGTGAACACACGACTAGATTTGTGCTTTGTGGTGACCCAACTGAGTCAAGCTATGGTTCATCCTACCAATCTATTTTGGAAGGCAGTGAAGCATGTGATGAGATACCTCAGAGGCACATCTTAGTATGGATTGTGGTACAAACAGACAGAGGGAGTGAAGCTTCAGGGCTTCACAGATGTAGATTGGGTAGGGAGTCCATCATACCGAAAGAGCACTTCGGGAGGAATATTCAAACTTGGTTCAGCTGTAGTTTCCTGGTACAATAGGAAATAGAGGTCAATTGCACTTAGCTCAGCAGAGGCTGAATACGTGGCTACTAGTCAGGCAGCATGCGAGGCCATTTTGATGCGGAAGATTCTAGTGGGATTGTTTGGTCAAAGGATGGATCCAACTATGATCTATTGTGATAATCAGAGTTTCTCTATGTATTTCATGATAGGTCCAAGCACATAGATATCTAGTATCATCATCTTTGAGACTGTGTGGTGAAGAGGATCATGTTGTTGCTGTATGTTTTGACCGAGGAATGGGATGCAGATATTTTGACTAAGGCATTGTCAAAATGCAAGTTCGAGTTCCACAGAGACAGGATTGGGGTGACTGATAATCCCTTTCTTATTGAGAGGGAGTGTTGAAAATAGCAACAAGAAATGCTAAAAACAGAAGTGCTAAAAATAAAATTGCTATAAAATAGCATTTTGGGATACATTCCAATTTTAGTTAGTCCCTAAACTAAAATTGAGAATTAAAATTCGAATTTGATCTTAGCAGCTGTTTGTAAAATAATTAATTAATTCATCTTGAGTTAATTAGTTGTAGAAAATCAAACATGAAGTCTATGTGAAGACATGCAATAGTTTCCCTTTTGATTGAGGAAGTTATCCCTCGATTAAGGAGATCAGGATGAGTTGTACTTTGAGTTGTAATTAGTTAGCTCAGTTAACTGAGTTAAGTCCAGTTAGATTAGTTCCAACAGGTTGAGGAACTAATTGTGAGTTCAGTTAGTTAATGCATGCATGCATGTAAGTACTGCACTTTAGATAACTGAATATTCTCTCATAAATAACTCATGCATGTCAGTTTGGTCAGAGACCCAGTTGATATCAGATGATGGGACAATGTACTATCAGTTGCAGGAATATTCCATTGAGGATATCTCTTTCATGTAGAAGGAATTCATTCCTTGAGGATTGGGCAATTATTTTTGAGTTTTGATGAGTGTGTGATGTGGGAATTCACATAGGTGGCACCATTGGACCCTAGGAGAAATTGCGCAAGGAAATAGGACACTTGGAGGATTGGAGGAAGCATATGTTGTGTCTATTTAGTTTGTGAGCTGTATTGACGGATTGTACTGAGAGTTGGATAGCTTGTGAGCTAAAGCTTTCTGTAATTCGGAGATATTTCCACTTGTATGATAATACAAAGATCGGGGTTTTTAGCTGAGGCTTTCCCTAGAGTATTCTTCTGTGTTGATATGTGATTGATTTCTCATTCTCTGTTATATGTGTTCTATTTAATCTTGCTCAAAATTGATTAAGATTCCGCAAGTTTTTTTGTAGAAATAGATAAAGTATTTTCCTTTAGTATATTGCATTATTAGGTGATCTACAATAAGAAATTATACATTCCCTTCAACATAAATTGTTCTCAGAGTGGAGGAAATTCCTCCTATTTATGCCTTTTACAGTCCAAAACATTAGGATGTAGTAAAAAGGCAGAGGAAAAGGAGGAGAACAGAATAGTAATCAATGATAATTACTGATAATGAACCAATGGATGTAGTATGGAAGGATACACCCATGGATTCTTCAATCAATTTGACCAAAATGTCACAGTATGCAGGTGCTTATGCATCTGCCACTATTGACAAGTCAATGGAAGCCAAAAAACATGTAAGAGAGAAAGATGAAAGGATACAACAACTAGAGCAGCGTTGGCCGAAGAGAGACAAAATGTAAACCATCAAATGTAGGCACAAATAGCCCAATTACAACACAATTTTGACCAGTTGAAACTCTAGTATCAAGCACAAACAAGTACCAAAGATAGTCAAATACAACAACTGCAGTTTTCTATAGATCAATTGAAACATAATCATAATATTGAGGATTTCATAAAGAGGCATTATAACTCAATTCTTTATTATCTAAGCAACAAGCAACATTTTGTTAGAAGCCATCAGACATCAATCCAATGTGCAAGCAAAGTGATTTACTTATAAATCAAGCATCTGATGTGAGGATCACATTCAATGATATTGATGAAAAGATTTTAGGGTATATTACACGACATGATACTCGAGAGGGAAGAGGAGAAAACCTTCCCAGGATAGAGGAATATCATAAAAACATCCTCTTTACCGAATGGGATATTAAGCTAAAGTAGGTAGAAAGAGTATTTTCAAGAGCGATTGATGCTGCAAATAATATCATTGAGATCATCAATGATAATTTTCACAATGCAAATTTGATACAGAATGCCCACCTAGGAGTCTCCCCGAGATGAGAGCCTTAGAAACACACTAGCAAGAGACTTTCAAAGAAAGAGAAGAGGTGATTAAACAACTGATAAAGCTTTATTGGGAAGTATATTGGAGATACCTTGTGAAGCCACATAGTCAATGGCTAATGTTGTGTTGCCTTGCTGACTCATCCATGCAAATGCTTCCTACTCTTTCAGATGCAGTGTATACAGGAAAGTTGTGCACGAGGACAGGTCAGCCTCCTGAAGTCAAGTTGATGATGGATATCTATGAGCTCAGACAACGAATGAAGGAATAGACACCGTTACATGCTGGAGCTCATCATTTTAATATTTATGTTTTATGTAATTCTGTCACTTATTTTAAGGAGAGTTGTTTAAAACTCCTAAAAAATTTATGTAATGTCTATTTTAGTAATTTATTTTTATTATATAAACCATTTCATGTTTTTGAAGAAGGGGTCATGAATTTTATAAAGACACACTTTAAATGCTTGAACTTTTGTACTTTAAAGTTATCTTTGTAGAATCCTTGGATTAGAGTCCTGAGGTTTTGTGAAGAAGGCTTTTCGAGGCTTACACTTTTGTACTTTTGGAAATCATATTAATGAAAAAGACTGGACTAGAGCTATTCTCTTCATGAGCAGATTTATATGCATCGAGTATTTCTATCATTGTGTATTGATTTGTTTTATGAATTGATAGTAATTTTTCTTTCTATTGTTTGTCACATGTATATTTTTTCATCTAGTTTTGTATTCATTCAGTTCTGAAAATGCTTAGAATGTTATTTTTAATAGAATGATGAGCAAGTGTTTAAAATATATTTGATGCGATATATGGTTATCAATTATTTTTATTAACTATTTAATCAAAATAATTATTTCAAAGGATTTTCATTTTAGTTAGTATTTGATTAATATTCATTGTCATGTACTATAGATAATCATTGTAGATCGCATAAGTTTAAGTAAAATCCTGGGTAATATATAGATAAGTTACATATATATGTATTTCAGTTAAAAACCACCCCATCTATCACTTTGTTTTTGGTAATCAAACATCCTATCCATCCTATCACTTTTTTATTGGGAAACTAGTCCCATTATATCCAATTGGAGCCACTAATCCAAATGGGAAAGGGACAATATTCAAGTACTCGACCAAATGGTTTTCCCCCATGTTGTTGCAACGATTTTCGAGGCTTCAACACAACCATAGATATTTCACTTTTTAAATGCATCCTTAATCAACATGCCAATAAATGATCATATTGAAAAGGTAAAACATTTATGTATGGCAAAGTAACCACTATGATTAATCCAAAACACTAATAAAAACTAATCTATCATGGGGTAATTCAAACTTATGCCATTTAACTCCTTAAACAACACACCAATTAATGATCTTAAGAAAGGATCGAACCTTTTCATATGGCAAGGTAGCCACTATGAGTAAATTGTGACTCTAATTCCATCAAGGAAATGGTGTTGGGAATACAACCAACATTCTTTCACTTATCTAAGGCCCCACTCTAGCATACATTGAGTCAAATCAATACAAAAGGAGACTAACATATTTGCAAAATCTTTACAAGGGATCCCTATATTTCACAAAGTTTACAACCTATCCCTTTTATCTAAGAAAACCCATAACCCATGGAAACAAAAAGCATAAAAAATAAGGGCTTGAGAAGAGGAATCCCACTCTAATGAAAAATTGATGGCTCAAGTGTGCTCATTCTTGAATCTTCTTCTTCTATGGTAGCCTCTTCACAATTCTATAGTCCTTCTTTTTGGATACACTATAAGATGATCATGACTTTGTATTCAACTTCCTCTATAATATAAGCCTTTTTATCCTCCAATACCTTACAAAGTTTCATAAATTACCCTAGAAAACTATTGTACTTACTCCACACCCATTTTCTTTGGTTTTCGTCTAATTTTCACGGAGTTATGGCTCTTGAAATGTTTACTACGAAGCATGTTGGATTACAAAATTATCCAACCATTCCCTTGTGGCTTATATTTTTTGCACAAATACCCCCATGCACTTCACATTGTGTCAAGCATAACAAGGTAGTCATAAGGGGGGTAGAGCCCCTAAGAAAAACAAATTGGGAATTTCTTTTGTATTTTTGGCAATTTTTGGCATAAGATTTTTTCTTTTAGAAGTTTTGTGGTGTGTGGTGATTCATATTATGTTTTTTTAATTCCAATTATGTAATTATGCTTCTATTATAGTCTAGAGTTAATGGCTTGGGGGTTTTGGGATGTAGATATTATTTTGCAACATTGTAAAAGATAGAATACACTAAAAAAATTGGTTTTCCCAATTTGGGTCTCTATGATAAAATATCTATGTTAAATGTGTTTGTGCCATTGGATATTTTCTATTTTATTAAGAAACTATTTGCACCAATTAATTGTACAATGTTAAAATCAACAATGATTGCAATGGACTTATCATTTCATCTTTCTTCCGAATTGAGAAGTGGCATTCTTCTACTTCTCTTGATAATCCTTTGTTGTTTTTCACTAGGTTGAGGGGGAGTGTAACATACCTAGCTCCAAGCCAATTAAATTCACAAGGAATTATTTTCTGAAAGAAACTATCACATACACCGGACATGGGTTACTTCAAGAACCTGCTCATTTGACAATTGAGCTCTGATATCGGTCACATGACTTCAAGAAAGATGCAATGGAAAAGAAACTCATGCAAACATCATGAGACATATGCATTAAACAAAAAATACATATCTATCACACATTGCATGGAATTAACAATTATAAACAACAAGAACTAGTAATAAGGAACATAGTAAACTTACCATGAACCAAATGTACAAAGAAAACATATATTTATCAAAGGATTTCACCCACTAGTTGTAAACATTTGAGGTTCCACCTAACCATAGACTTTGTTACTACAAATAGCTTAGCAACAGGTCACCCCCAAGTTGACGCTATGAATCCACAAGGACAAGTGCCTACATCAATTCTAATCTTGCATAAATATTCAACAATTTCATGTTGCCACAATTTACTTTGTCACGCAACAAACTCAATTGTCACAAAATACTCAATAACACAACAATCCCATGTTGTGACAATTCATTGAGTCAGTCACCCAACAATCTCGACTTACTAGGTTTCTCTCCCCTTCAACCTACAGAATCTAAGAGAATGAACCATCTTCTCTATGATGCAATGCCTCAAGCCTTCCAAGGCTCCAATTCTACTATCCAAGAAATCTCAATGCTAGAATCTCAGAGATTCTTATTTGTGGAAATTCCTTCAACATGCCAATGCATCCATTCACTCAAGCATATGCACATGTTAGATAATAACCAATATTAACACACGACCCACTAGTAGTGGATTTTCTATATGAATATATTCATTTTCTCCAAGAAGCAAGATTAAGAATGAATGAGAGGATACCTTTATCCATTCAAATACACGGTTAATATATGAAGGCCCACATAGTGCCATGTGGTTCCCCCAAGAAGCTCATATAGATACTTTTTCTCAACTAATCAAATATGAGATTAACAAAACTTTATAATTTGGTCTATTCTCTCTAGCTACACCACCACCCCCTCTAAGGAATCACTATGATCTAGGTGCATATCAGTGGCCACCTGCCTATTCCACTTGGATCCCCACCACTTTTTATTCTAGTTTTTCATTTTCCTTAATTGTAGCACACTTTCCTATTTTTGGCAGTTTTTTCATGTCCTAAACTTCTAAAGTTGTTTTGAGGCCCTAAACAACAATGCTTTTTGGGAAAACGAGCAAACATGGGTCATTAATTGATGTTTGCAGTCTGCATTTGCAATCCACGGAAAGATATTTCTAACGAGGTATTGTGTGCGTCAAAAGAAGATCATATGCCAATGTTACGACCCCGGGAAGTTGATGTACCAATTTACCCAAATAGGGCCTATAGTTTTGGTGCTTCATCTCCTAGGGTTGGATTTTTGGATGTTTAGGGTTTTCCATTGTTTCTCAATAATAAATAGGCCTTCAAGCCTCATTGTAACATATTTCAAAGGCATGTAGCCGCCACATCTCTTCTAAAAAATAAGTTACCATCGCCCGAGCTAGTTTATTTCCATTTCTGTATGTAAGCATATTTCAATTCTTTGATATTAGTGAAATGAAGGTTTATTTATGCTACATCTCTATGTATATGTGTATTTATTTATTTTATTGCATTATACATAAGTTTGGATCAATGGTGTAAGAGAGGTCTCCTCTTACTCTATTTTTCTTTGCATGTCCCCGTCGAGGTCAGGGTATAAGGAGTTAGGGATTGAACTGGTTGAACTTTTGCAAGACTAGCCTTGCAAACCTCGACGACCTCCCATGGTGGAAGAAAATAAAGATGATGGAGTAGGAGATCCTTTCAAAATGTTTCTCAAGGAAGCCCTTGAGTGACAGAGGAACGCGATGATGGATAAATTTTCCCAGATCCTTCGATGGCTACCCACAGGTGACACATCTTCATTCAACAACCACTTTGTAGGAACCAATCCTTTTAAGGTACAAGTTAAATTTGATATTCCCATATTTGAAGGTCAGATATATGTAAACATCATAGATAGATGGTTAAATCTATTGGAAGGATATTTTTCAGTTCATGACTTTTTGAATTGGGAAAAGATTACTTTTTTCACTTCTCAAAGCCACCCCACATGTCAAGGATTGGTGGGAAACCTATTGTGAAAAAAAGGATGAGAGGGAATCCTCGATGTTTTCATTTGCACCCACTTGGAATTGTTTCTAAGACACCATCAAGGAACAATATTACCTTGCCGGGAACTATCAAGATAAATACATAAAGTGGACCACACTGCGGCAGGGAAGGGACCAAGATGTGTCGAAGTTCACAAATTTTTTCCATACCCTTCACACAAAGCTAGGTATCAAGGATTCTTAGTGACATTTGGTACTCGGGTATTGCAGTTGTCTACACAAGTACATCTAGGATGAGATGGATTTCATGGACATCTCCTCGCTTGGCGCTGCTTGTCGATATGTTGTCAAGATCGAGCATAAAGTTAAACATAATAAGCGAGACTTTGGATCTACGAATCTGAAGCAAGGGAAAGGCGCCCCCAAGCCATATAACAAAGGAAAAATCCAAGGTGAGGTGACCCAGGACAACCTATCGAAGCTGCAAGGAATGAGAAACACCATGAAGATAAAGGACAAATGGAAATGGTGGGAATTCCATAAGAGCCCCACTCACAACGCAATTGAGTGTCGAGCCAAGTAGTCACTAGTGGCCAAGTTGAAGGATTATGAATCAGATGCATGTTCTGACTCTGTGTCAGAAACTGAAAAGGGAAATGATAAAGAGAAGTATATTATCGATGTGGAGAATAGTGCCACCATTGCCACCACCAAGATCCATAAGGATGAACCTGGAGATCCAGATGAGGGGGAACGTCTCTTCTACTCAGAGATGTAGATGAAGGGTTCCCCACTATAGTTCAATGTCGACAAAGGGAGCCAAAAGAACCTCATTTCAGCAGAGTTCATGAAGTGGTTGGGCTACCAACCACACCACACCCACAATCATACACCATCGAGTGGCTTCACCAAGGGCGACATTTCCGCGTAAGCCAATGATGTCCTCTTGAAGTTTTTTATGTATTATTAGGCCAACCATACTAGTGGAAGTGACATGTTGTGTATGAGTCTAGGCCTTGCACTATTATTATTACTTTGAGTGATAAGTTGTACAGGATGTTAGAGGTAGCACCACCTACCACCATTTCTTTGATCATTGTGAAGCAATGCAGTAAGATAATTTCCCATACTGGAAAATTTGTTTTCCTTATAATTCGCCGTCAGGGAAAGAAGAAGATTGTGGCCATGACCTCTAGGCAGGGCTCCTCTACACAACAACAACACATGGACAAGGTTGTGGAGGAGTACAGGGACATCTTCACTTCACCCATAGGGGTACCTCTTGTTATCACTTAAGAAACAATTCCTAAATTGTTCACATTAGTTTTATTGTGAAGGTTAGGTGTTAGTCCTGGTTTAGTCCTTCCATGTTTTAGTGTCTAAGTCCTAGGAGTCTTAGTGGTATGGTTAAATAAAGGTCAAAAATCTGTTCTCATTCATCATTGGTCTCATAACTCACATAGATTCCATGTATCAAATTTGTTTTAAGGTTCTTATGTGTTACGAAACTGTCTAGGAGTTTTCGTAGCGCAAAAACCCAGTCTAGGTGTTTTCGTAGCGCAAAACCCAGATTTTGCACTGGTTGCACTATGAAATCGAGGATTCGTGCAGATCCATAGAAAATCTCATCCAGCTGTCAAATCTATCAAAATCCGTTATCTTTACATCATCAGTTGTCAGTCCATACACTTCGCCTATCACATTCAACCGCGTATCCTCATCATTAGGGTTGTTAAATGTCTTGGTACGCTCAGATTGCAAGTTTCAAAAAGAAGCCAAGTAATCACAGTCATAAATATGTTTGTGTTCATGCATGAGGAGCAAACTGTCAAGAGTTCAATTTGAATTCCTTGAAGATCAAGCGAGGTAGCTTTCAACAGAGGCAGTGATCGAAGATTGAGACAGTGCCAGTCTTTCAAATTTTCATTCTGCTAGAATTTCATGGAGGGGTTTGCAGAAAGAAAAGAGCATAGGTCAGGCAGATGTTTGAGGAATGAACCTAAGGGTTTAGATAGCATCCTAAAGAATAATTAAGTTTAACAAGCCTTCAAACAGGTTGCCTGTTGGAAGTTTTGTGAAAAACTTCAAGGAGGCCATATGCAAGTCACTAGGGAATTTGCTTTAAATTTCACAGGACTGAATTCAAAAGTTGGAGTGCTTGAATTGCCAATCTCTCCAGAAGTTATATCTACAGTCACTGAGATTCCAAGGGGATAGGAAACATGGTTTAAAAATTTCAAGTTTGATATGACCCCCTGCAAGGAATTTCTGAAACCGAAGTTCATTGATTCAGACTTAAACAAGTCAGTGCCCAGAAGTTTTGTCAAAGACTCATATGCTAATCTACTTACATGCATACAGAGGTACTTCACCTACGAAGGAAAGTATCATAAGGTGTATTCTTATCACTTCAAGCTTTTTCTTCATTTCACTAGGAAGATATCTCTTGATTTGCCTTTATACTTGTTTCGTAGCCTAGGCAAAATGTGTGACAAGGTTCAGTTAAAGAAGGAAGCCTGTGAGACCTCATTGTTTCATCACGACTTAGTCAAATTGATCATTTTGCATGAGCTCCACAAAGTAGATAGGGAATGGTCCGTGTTCATATTTATGTCTAGCTTCAAGAATGAAACTGGTTTGAGCCCTCAGGCTACCAAGAGTTCTCCACCAGTAGCTGGTCATCGTGCAAAAACAAGATCCAGGAGATTTGTAAAATTGAAGGCTAGGAAAAAGGTAAAGGAGCCCACCAGACCACTGGTAATCCAAGACATACCCCAACAGTCCCAGAAAGAGAAAACTCAGATCAAAGAGGGTGTACATGAATCATCTATAGGTGAAGTAGTCCAGAGAAGAATAACTAGGAGCTAGTTAGCTAAAGAAAAAGGCAAGACATTGGTTACTGAGGAAAGTCTGGTTTCAAAGTGAAGTCTGGATGACTCACTGCAAGCTATTGATATTGAAGAATCTCTTCTGGTTTGAGCAGACTTGATAGAATCATGTAAAGACAAAAATAAAAAGATCAAAGCCTTGAAAAAGCTCAAATTTGATGATCAGATTTCTAAATTTGTCTTTAAGCCAAGAAGACCTGTGACGAGGCGTTCAAAGAAGGTACCAGAGACGCTGCCAGAAGCAAGTGAAATAGACGAGATAGTAAAATCTCATGAAGGACCGGTGATTTCATCAGAAACATCATCTCAGCTGCATAAAAACGATAGTGGTAAGGCAACTATCTCTCTTGAAATTTCCAAATTGAAGAAAAAATCAAGGAAACATGCACTCAAGGAGCTCATTTTAATAAAATGGAGGCTCTGTGGGAAGACAAAATGATTTCAATACCCGAGGTGGTCAACTGTCATGCTCAATACTACACCTGGTCAGTCCCTACAATAAAGGAAGCGAAATACATTAGAAAAATCAATACAAGACTGAGAGCTGGGATTAGAATTATGAAGAGGCAAATCGAGGATTTGAAGATACAACTAAGCTAGCGAGAAGGACTTCCTTAGCCAAGAAAAATCACACACCAAGTAAGGCTAAGTCCTAAATTTTGATAATTTACCTTTTTGAAGTTTTCCTTGAAGAATGGTATTTCTGCATTTAGTTATGAACAATTTCAGGGCAGATGAAAAAGACAATTCAAGAAAAAGAAAGCTCAAGACAGTCAAATTTTGGCATTAAAACTGTGTTTTTGTGATTACACAACAGTTTCATAGCACGCTATGAAATTGCTGTAGATGATGCCTAATGCACAGCAGTTTCGTAGCACGCTACGAAACTGTTGTAGCTGCATATTATAACTCGGTTGACCAATTTTGAGTGACCAAGGGGAAATATTTTGGAAAGGGAATTTCAGAAAAGGATCATTTACAAAGTGCCAGCATCCAGCAAGGGCAAAACAAGCAGAGGAAAGATATATACGAACTCTAAGCTATTTGTTATAAAAATGATCACAGCTAGTGTTGTTCATGATATATCAAACAACTTTGAAAAGGTTTGTCTTCACACATGTATATGGGAAAGGTCTACAGTACATGAAAAACATGGAAGTCCAATACATTTTTGTGTAATCAAAGAAGGACAACAGGGATAATTGATTTCAAATATCCTTGTGGAGACCAAAGGCAGAAAAACAGGGGCAGTTTCCTACTTTCGAGGAGCAGTAAAGCGATGAGACATTAAGGGCCAGCAAGGAGTTTCAAACATCCACCAAAGCTAAACTGAAGAAGACCATTTGTTAGAGAATGAGTTTGGTTTATAATAAATGTTATTACCAACATGATGTGGAGTTATACTCCTAATTGTCTTAGGTCTCTAGAACTTCCAGATAAGTAGTCAGTTGCATTTAATAGTTAGTTTAAAGTGTCAATAGGTGTCATAATAGGAAGAATTCGAGTTCCCCTCATCCTAGAGGAAGGAATCTAAGTTATGTAAAGAACTCTATATATAGGAGAAGTTCTGATCCGGATTTAAATAGGAACGCACTAAATTACAGAGATAACCATAAATACAGAGATGCGATAACCATAAATAAAGAGATGCAGCGGAAATAATACTTCATTCATTAATGGAAAATACCGAAATATGCTTACAACTAGAATTGGAAATAAACCAGCTAGGGCGATGGTAGCTTATCTCTGAGAAGAGATGTGCGGCTACATGCCTCTGAACTGTTCCAAACTGTGTTACAATGAGGCTCGAAGGCCTATTTATTGTTGAGAAACAATGGAAAACCCTTCACATTCCAAAACCTACCCCTAGAAGATGAAACGCCAAATTGTGGGCCCCGTTTTGGGTAAATTGGTACATCAATTTCCCGGGGTCGTAACTTTGGCATACGATCTCCGTTTGACGCGTACAATAGCTCATTAGAAAGATCTATTCGAGCACTATCATTGTTGGAATGGGCAACATGGGTCCATTCCATGGACCCATGTTGCCCCGGGATTCCCCAAAAAACGTCGTTTAGGGCCTCAAAACGGCTCCGGAAGTTCAGGACCCGAAAAACTGCTAAAAATAGTAAGTTGTGCTACAATTAAGGAAACTGAAAAAGCTGAAAGAGACAATTGTGGGGGTGCAAATGGGATAGGTGGGTGGCCACCAACATCCACCTGGATCAAGTTCTAATGTATAAAGGGTTGGAAATTTTTAGAGAAAGACTCATATTGTGCCATTGTAGAAGATTATGTTTTTATGAATGTAGAATTTGGCTTTACTTCTCAGGATTCAGAAAGAGTTCAATGGTGGCTTGTTTATGTTTGTCCTTATTTCCTTATTTGCAGTAGTATGAATGTATGATACTTAGAACTCATTGACGTGCTCTAACTTCCTTCATACATTTATAGACTGTGTTTTCCTACATGTGTATATGAGTTAACTGATATATTGAACTTTTGATGCCCTAACTTCCATGTTTAGCTGATACTGTTATCATACTAAGCTTTTCTAACTCCATAATCCCAATGGATGTTTATTGATTATGTTTCAACCACTTACACTTCATCATTTGTTTAATAGATTTAGCCATCTAATCCATTATCAATATCATTAATCCTTTGAGAGAGCCCTCTCAGGTTGAGGAGGCTAAGCCTCAGCCAAAAGTAGGTTTGAAATAGTTACTCAAGGTCTGCCTGGTCAGCAGCCTATCAGGGGTTGATTTTGTGATAACACCTCTACACTATCAGGTGAAGCACTCAATTGATTTGACCCCTAACGCACTGCTACCCAATGGATCGATATATTGACACTTTGTTATAGAGAATGATGAAATCAAGAGGCAGATTTGGGAGTTCTTGCAGAAATGGCACATCAGGTCAAGTTCATCACCTTGTGGGAGCTCGATCACATTGGTATAGAAGGACGGAGGGGACCTAGAGACTCTGTATTGAATATCGGGTGCTGAACAAGATCACTTTCTGAAATAGGTATCAAATCCCACAGATTGATAACCTTTTGGACCAATTTAAATGGGCCAAATATTTTAGCAAGATTAACTTAAAGTCCGGTTATCACCATGTACTGATCGAACTATCCAACGTGTGGAAGATTGCCTTCAAATCTAAGGAGGCCCTTTTTGAATGGCTGGTCATGCCTTTCGGGTTGACAAATTCCCTCGAAACCTTTATGAGGCTGATGTAGAAATTTCACCTGTAGAACAAACTGATATAGCAATGTCCTAAAGCATAATACTTGTTCTACTTCTACAAAACATTAAGCGGAAGCATAATCGAATTCATGAGCGACATCAAGTAGAAACATGCATAACTGATCAAGAGAAATCAATCACACATAACACGGAATATATCAATGGCGAAAGCATCAGCATAAAACCCCAACACTGTATTATCAATCAAGTGAAAATCCTCTTCAACATACGAAAAGAATTAGCTCAATAGCTATCCTGCTCTCTTTGTAATCAAAAGATCCTGATGATCTTCAATTAGAAGATGAAAATCATGGACTACCTAGGCCTCAATATATAGGCCACAAGTCCTCCAATCTCCTATAATAGATCCTTGTCCATGCAAGGAATACTTACTAGAAATATCCAAGCATCTGATAGTATGGTGTCCCACATTTGATCTCAACCGGGTCTCTGACAGAACTAACATGCAACAGTTATCCATGAGTGAATCCTCAGTTATCTAAAATAATAGTTGTCACATGCATGCAAGCATTAACAAACTATATTTTATTATTTTAACAACTTGTTAAAATAATCTAATTGGACATGACTAGTTAGAACTAAGTCAATTGATTCTCTCATTATAGAACTCATACTTATTCCCTCAATCAGTGGAGGAAATTAAGGATAAAATCCTCAATCAATGGGACAACTCATGTGCATGCTCATAAAGACTTCAAATTCGAATTTCCTTAACTAATTAACTCAAATGAATTAATTAATTAATATTTCCAACTGCTGTTAAGACCAAAATTAATTTTACTTCCTATAGATAGACTAGGGACTGTTATAAATAGGAAGGGACCCAAAAATGCTATTTTTACAACTTTCTATTTTTAGCAGTTTCACCTCTCACCCAATGTGGCCAATGACCTCACTGGCCAAACTTCTATTTTTAGACATGCTATTTTTAGTAGGCCTATTTTTAGCACATTCTAAATTTAACATTTCTTGTTGCACATTTTTCAACACTCTGATCTCTGATGGGAAGACCAACTAGTGGACGAAGGTTAACCTAGAAGACCTAGAACTAAAAGGCTACTCAAACTTCAAGCGCACTAAAACCTATGTTAAAAGACAATTGCAATTAGACAATGATAGAGTCAATAAAGAGAACACTGGTAAATCATAGGGATAAGGCAAATAGAACTGAAAATAAGAAAGAAACTGCTAAATTTCTTAATTTTCTACAATAATTGCACATGTCAGAAGGAAAGCATTGATCATCACTACTGTAACTAGAAAACCGTGATATCATTGCGACTATCAGGGTAAAACATGCGATGGTTGAGGAAAATAAAAAAGAAACTCAAAATATTCAAAAACAGTTCAAATTAACAACCTTCAAACATTTACCAGAAAGTGACACTGACTACAAACAAGAAATGAAGTCTAAAAATGAATGGTTGATCAAATGCGTCAAAATACAAGGTGAAAGACGTGAAGGAAAGGGTCATAAGCTCCCAAATGGAGTTACCATTTTGTTGAAAAGGTTAATCCTCTCTGCGGATAGAGAAGATCCCTTTGGCCTAATGAGCGGGTCTAGCAACTAAAGTGACAATCAACTAGACATCTTCTTAGATTATAATTGAAAAGTAGAATGAGAGAGATGACCTACCTCTCTCTGATGCTATTTCAATTTCCTTTTTTTAGATCCTCGAACCGCTTGTGTCATGGACTTGTTCCTTCTTCTTTCCTTGCTTATGTACTTGCAAAAGTTATCAAGATACAACAAAGCATGCCAAAACCAATAACAAAGCCAATAGTAGCCTACTTAGCTGATCAAGGAATGCCAAGCTAATATTTACATGAACATATATATTTTGGGAAGATGAACCAACAATTGTATATTATTTAAAGGATAAAGGGAATCTTACAACCATAGCCTTGATGTTGAAAGGCTCTCCTTGAGTGGTAATCCAAGTCCAAGCCAAGAAACTCTCCAAACATTCCTTCTCCAAGTCTAATGAATAGCCTCTAAGCACAAGCTAAGCATATGGGTGAAAAGGGACATAGATCAACCATTTGGGAATGGGAGAGGAGGAATTTATAGATTGGGAGAGGGAGTTAGGAAATCTCCAAAGATAGGATTAGGCCCACATCTCAAGGAGGTATCTCATAGGGATGAGACCAAGAGGTCAAATTAGAAGGATTTGATCTCATCTATGTGAAACCACCTCCAATTCGCCACTTTGGAAGCTTCTAGATCATGAAGCTTCTCATCCTCTTTGGGAAAGCTTCCTTTTTGAGACCATTGCGGGTATGAAAGAGAACAGAGCGATGCCATCACTGGCTTAACACGGTGCAACATGCGATCATCGCGATTTTGAGCTTCATAAGGGCGATGACCCTCATTTTAGGGTTTTAAGAGCTATTTCTTCAGGGAAAGCTCCAGAGGTTTTCCAAACAAAGTTAAAGGAGGGATCTGAACTGTATACATGGATGAGTATACTGTATAATGATGATGTCTTAGGCACTTTAGGGTATGTCATAGGGAAGTGGAGGAGGAGTGACAAAATATTGTGTAACAAGGGGTCTCATACTTATCTAAGAATATCTAAGAAGCATTGATGCCTTATCGAATTAGTTGCATTATCATCTATTAGGTCATATATTCATTGTGCATTCATTTAAAAATCAAAACATGATGAGAGCCATACATCATCACATTCACAAAACATGCTCATAACCAACATATATCCAAAAGAAATAGAAAGGATATAATATCCATAAAAACCACATATAAACAAGTATAATTACTCATCAATACAAGAGGAAAGAAGCTCTTATTAACATTTTCAAAATGAAACGAAGTCCAGGACTTCCACAAACCACCCACACATAAACAAGGTTGAACCAAATATCTCTTTCATCCAGTCACCCTCATGCCATATTCCAAGCATGGATGTGGGATATCACGGAATAACCAAAACAAAACCAAACTAGAGATTCTAGAGGACTCCAGAGCATTTGTTCCAACCCGGATTCGAGCACTAGTAACTCAACGCACAACTATTATCAAGCTCCAGATATTTTTTCCAACCAAGGCTCCAGGACTAGTAACTCAACCCACAACTATTTTTGGGATCCAGAGCGTTTGTCCAACCAAGGATCTAGGACTAGTATCTCAACCCACCAAGGGCTCTAGAGCGTTTGTCCAACCAAGGCTTCCAGGACTAGTAACTCAACCCAAGCCATTACAGGGCCTCCGAAGCATTTGTTCAACCAAGGCTCCAATAACTAATAACTCAACCCATAACCATAAGGAACATGAGCACAAACCAAAAAATAAAGGTAAACCCACAACACCATGGCTATCCAGGAATTGGAAAGGCTAGGAAAAACCACCATCAATCCAAGCAATCCTCCATGCCACTTACAAATCATAACCAACAAACCATCACATGCATGTGTCATGCATTCCAAAACTAGTAAGGAAACCATAAATGAACCTTGATACCTACAAAGAAATTCCATTGTAGTTGTTGATCCTGATGTCCTCTTGTTCTTTCTTACTTTTCCTTTGCCTCTTTCTTTGAATTCCAAGTATGCCACACTTCTCTAGGAGTGCTCCAAGAAAAATCTAAGTGTCCAAGAGTACGAGAGAGAGAATAGAGAGAGAGGTCCAAGCTAAAATTGACAAAAGTCCATGAACTGATCCTTGGAAGCATTTTTATCAATGAGCCCTCTATTTTCTTCAATTTCCATTATTTTCCTTCATTTTCCTCCTCACATGCAACCTGTGACCTTTCACCTTCGTTTTCTCCTATTTTCCATTTTTTTCATAAATAAAATGCCAATGAATGCCACTTTGCCTTTCCAAAGTCATTTCAACTACCTTTGTCAATTTCCTTTAGCTATAATAAACCAAATTCCACGACTAGCCTCAGTAGTTAAGTCTAGGGGTTAGGGCGGGGAGCCCCCCCTTCGTTTCGTTGGGTGCAACAGGGGGGTCATAGGGGGGCGGAAGCCTCCATTGTCGAGGGGTTTGAGGGGGGTGTTAGCCCCCCTCTACTGTGTCTGAGGTAGCGACCTAAGGAAATTCTTTTTTTTGGACCCTATATTAGGTGGGCGGACCTACCTATGGTTTTGTGCATGGATTTCGCACATGGTTTTGGGCGCGATGGTTTGCGGTCCATGGTATTTTGTAGATCCGGTCTAGGAAACTACGATTACATTGTAATCCAGGGTTAATGGATTGGGGTTTATGGATGCTTCGACATGTATATATATGTATTGTAACATTGAAAGGAATATGATGAAAAATCAATCTGGTAGTCCCGGTTTTGGGATCTAGGGGAAAATCTCTGTGTATATTTGTTTTATGTGTTATGCTCTCGCCATTGTTTATTTTCTATTTTTTTTTATAATTCGTATGCAGGTAATTTCTATATAGGGTTAAAACCTACATTTCCCACCATTTAGCTTGGAATATGTGTCCCATGACCACGGCCTTATATATTTTTACATGGATTTTTAACCAGGGTTGTTACATGTCATTTGAATGGAAGACATTTAGGGTTTTTTTTTTTCCCTCACAATATCCTTAATTGGTTTGGTAAGTGCTTAACTTGTTATTTTCTTTAACTCTATGCTCCTTGATAAGGGTTTTAACTATTTTTTTGCATTCAATTGTTGATCTTGTTGGTGAAGGATATGCCTTTAAGGAAACCCTTATTGTAGGGTCTCAATGGTCATGACTCTTCTTGATTATACAAGGGGTTATCTAGCCACTATACCCTAGTCTCTTAGTCTAATCCATAAGCATTAGATAACCAAATCTTAGAGGGGCATCCTACCTGAGCCCATAAGCCCTAACTGGAGACAAGACACTAAGCTTCACTCCAAACCAACAACCAAAAAACCTTACGACTACAAAATAATTTTGTTTCTTGTCTTATAAAAGATAAAAGTACCAAAATAAAAACCACAAAAATATTCATTCATTGTCCAAGGCAAATTTAATGGTTGAATTTCATTTTCTAGACATTTTTTTCCAAGGGCTTATGATTAACTATTGATTTATAACCCTAATAGGGCAAAACAATCACACATATTTATGCTTAAAGGTTTTATATAACATTTTTTTTGGGCTTATTTAAAGTGTTTACTAACTATGGAAATTGAAATATAGCAAGAAAAATCGGAATTGGTGAAACATTAAAAGTTAGGGTTTAACCATAAAAGATTCATCATAACCCTAATTTAGCTTATTTTTCATTCTTAGATTGTTTATAAAGTTTATCTTACATAATTGAACATTGAGATCCATCTTCTAAGTGCTTCATTACTTGTATATTTCATTTTTGAGTTTTTTGGTGAAACCCTATGGGGGATTCACCACATAGTTTTACACGTTTGTGCTAATTTCATGGCTATTTATCATTAATACTTGTAAATTTTCATTTTTAAATTGTTTTTACATGTTTTATTGATTTCCATATCCAAGGCATACAATATCTAACATTAGAAATTCTTTTGGGCCCTCTTGGATGGATTTTTCTCCCTTGGAATATGTATTTTCCGCTTTTTTATTCATAAATTGGATTCTCGAATTTGTGGATAGTAGTTAGCTTATCCAATTTACAACATAATATCAAGAGGTAGCTTTATTATATCATTTGTCTTTGATTTATGTGAACATAACTCACTCTTGTGTGATAAATGGTACTTATTCTCCAACTTAAAGAGTGATGTCTTAAGTGATCTTAATTGTATCATTATATTGTTTGACATCCATCTTGATTCTTTTAGAGTGAAAAAAGAGGAGGAATCATCTCACAATATCATTTTTAGTAGTGGGTCCCAGTTTGGAAAATGGGGTTTAAAAGCTTTTTGTAAGCAGTTTGAGGTCTCGTATGGCATTTTATAGGGGTAAAAATGTGATACATATGCATGAAACCCCATAGTGCTATTACACACACAAATACTTTTCCAATGGTGCAAAAATCGCCTCAATCGAAGTTTGTATGCAAAAGTTATGCCACCTAAAAGTTGACCTTCTAGTTTTGACCACAATGATTCGAGAGGATGCCATGTCAGACACCATTATTCACAAAAAAGGAGCTAGCCACGTGACCATGCTGAAAAATACTAGAAGATTTGATATCTTAACTCTATTTAAGAGTTGAAGGAGTCAAAATTAACCATATGTTGGCTATTGGGTTGTGTTATGATTGGGCCACTAGGAGGAAAAGGGGTTCCATTCTATTGAAGCGCATTTTGTTCCATAGATGAGAAGAATAAACAAGAGTGGATAGGGAGAGAGTTAAAACATAGATGGTTTTTGCACTGTAGTAGCCCACGAGCCATAAGCCTCACATACTTGTACTTTCATCCATTTTTCATTGAAATAAAGGGAGCCTAGAAACCTCACCTTCTAGTTAGGTTTTCTCCTCAAAGGGTGTCTTAGGTTATATCTTGTGTTAATTAGGATTTATGAGTGTTGATAGTGCTAGACCCACCAACATGTCAGGAGGTCTCCCTGGTAAGAAGTCCCAAATATACCTCAGACCATTTGGTGTAGGAGTCACAGCGGTGGGTCATACGATAATGCCTTAACCGTGATTTCGCATAGAGGCAAGTAAGATGTCCTTGTTGGTAGCAAGGGTGTGACAGTTAAAGTGAGTCAAGGAAGGTGTGTGAGAGGTTCTAACACACGGAGGGTGAGGTGAGTTCACCCCTTGGAAACCTGTAATAGTACTCATCTTGGAAGGGAACACACGAGCAAAGATGCATCATCGGCTGGAAAGCAAGATAGTGAGCAATCCAAAATGATGTTTAAACCAAAATCACATCTGCAAAAAGATTCATACAATTGCATACAAAATAGTTCATACACAAATGCGTAAGCTAAATAACATACATTGCTACAACAACCAGAATAGTCCAACTACAATAACAACATATGCATGAAACATGCTGGCTCTATTATATTAAGAAGTGTAAGTTCCAATCATACAATACATCCATGTCCAACAACTAGTTCCAATAGTGGAACGTTACAGCCAGAACCCCTTGCTCCTCAAAAGAGATATACTAGCTCTGTGCAATGGAGAAGCCAAGGTGTGTTACAATACTGTCCAATCTTTCTCTAATATATTCCTATCAAAGCATGGCTGACCAAAAGCCTTTACAATGAGTTATGAGGAACTATTTATAGCAAAGGGTGGGGTGACCCTTGACATTCCCCTTTGTGAAAGTTCATCTAACCTCATGAATCTTCATCTACTCTATGACTATTACATCCAACTATCGACACTTGAACTTACACTTGACAAGACGTTACATTACAATGCACATGTACCCATGTGAGACAGAATGGCTTGAGCAAGCCATGCAAGACATCACTATGACTTTGACAACTATGGTAAGTCCAACTCTTCAACATCATCGCGATGATTAACAATAGCGCACTGATGCCAAGGTCGGTAGTTTGCGATGGTGTCCATGTACTCCAAGGTGACATCTTTCTGGAACCTGAATCTTGCCTCCATAGCATCTGGGTTCACTGCTCGGGCTCCTCTGTCCAACTCATCTGAAAGCATGCACATCATTGTCTTCAACGCGACCAGACCAGAAACATACTTGTGCATGGTGTCTGCACTGATTGACAATTCTGGGCTGGTGGTTATGCACATCAACTCGTCAAAGTATGAGTCAAGCTATAGTCAGACCCGTGCCTTTGTCTTCGCCTGGGTGAGAGTCCCAATAGATGGGATCGCATGTGTACGCACCACAACATCCATAATCTTGAATGCAAGTGCATGGGAAGCCTGTAGACTAGTGATGAGCTGTGGGAGCTCTTCATAGTTCTGGATCTAACTCTGGATGCGTGCCTTTAGCTCAATCGAGCTGGGCTTCATCATCTTAGGCAAGTGAAGCGGGGCTTCCTTGTATCTCATCGTCCATGTTTTCATGTAATCAACAGAAGCATGCACGTTTGACAAGAAACGTGCTCTTCTAACACATTGTTGTTGCCATCCATTGAGATGGAAAACTACCTTATGCACAGTACCAAACTTGGAATACAATTCCCGCATGATTGTGTCAAGGGATAACACTTCATCCAATATTGCATTCTTTAGTTCTTCTTGGGTGGATGTTGTAACCAAGTCACCTCCCTGCTTGGCTGTCTGTAGCTCCTTCACCATTCGCTCATTCTCAGCTATTAGAAAGCGAACACTCAAGCTAGTGGCTTCAGCATAAGCTCTGGTAGCGTCGGCCAATGTAGCTGAATGTTTGCACACATCAGACACGATCACTCGTTCCTCATACTACGCATGAGACGTATGATCTTCCAGAGTTGAAACTCTGTGAGATTGCACAACTCTATGTTGAGACTTGTTGAATGAGATGTTATGCATCTCTCCTTCCAGCTGATCTCCAAGGATCTTAGTGTCTCCTTGGTTGATTAGGACTTGCTCGTCTTCTGGATGTAATGAAGCTGGTGGGTCAACCTCTTGGTGGTGAGGCATGAGGTTGATTTCTTTCTCTAACTCCCATTGCTCCATATTCCTATCCATCTGTTCAAGTGCTCACTCTACCTCCTGAGAGAAGTCTTACTCCTGCAATGGTTCACCCTATGTGCCTGATGCCAACTCTTTTGATGATTCCACTACCTGTATGGTCACTGTTTCATCCATATGTACATGTTGTGCCCCTTGCTGTATCTGTTGCTGCTGTGCTTCCCACTTTTGTTTGCACAGCTCCCGTTCCTTTCAAAGTTTCTCCTTCAACTCATGCAACTCCTTCTCTATTTCCTCCATTTTCCATTTCTCTCTCTACCTTTGCATGTTTCTCTTATTGCAATGTTGCCTCTTTGTCTCTATAGCCATAGCTGCTTTCTCCACAAGTGGATTTTCTCGGAACTTGTAGCTTTACTTTTCCTCCATGCAATCGACAATTTTCCTCTTGCCCTTGTCACGCACTGGTATGTTCACCTCTATTGCTGCTACTGCTTTTGGTGCTCTCCTGGATGGTGTTTCACGTTTCTTCACTAACCATTCCACAACGAAGCCGATCGGTTCATTGAGTCTGGAGTTGTAACAATATATCCATTGGTCCTCCTCCACCTAATGACATGCCCCGTGGATCCAGTTGAACTGTACTCTCGCGCAGTGATATTTCACAAGATAATGCAGGTCATACAGATTGTAACTTCGGAGGTCAAATGGATGCTTCTTCATCTGTTCTGCTTCGACATCTGCATGCTTGAAACTCTGGATCTCGTATAACCCAATGCGCAACGGAAGAGCGAGCTAAGGTGCCTTTTTCTTCTGATGCAACCTAGCTATCAATCCCGCCAAGATGTGATATGCTACTTCCTGCATGACGAGTATGTCTGAGGAAAACTTCGGTAGAACATGCAGAGGCTTCTCCATGTTGTACATCCATATGAAGGTGTCGGACGGTGAGGCATACCAATCAACAATGTCTATCATTGCCTCCATTGCTGCCTTCGACATGCAGGGTGGATCTTGTTCAAATATTATCTTGTAAAATGGGGTGACGAAATGATCTGACAACTGTGTGATAACTTGTTTGAAGCTGCATTCGGACAACATCTTACAATAAGTGTTCACAATAGTCTCCGTCGGTGTCCATTCCCTCTTCAAGCCTGGGAACTCCTGTCAGGCACTTATTGCATCCAAGATGTAGGTGGACATGTAGATCTCTGCTTGCATACCTTTGGATGACTGTCGAGCCCCTGTTACCTATTCCTTCAGCTGATGAGCCAACATGCTAGACCAGTTACAAGCTTTGCCCTCTCTAGCTAATTGGTCCAACTCGATCACCCAACTCTGTGGGAAGGTTTTCGTGATTTATTGAACATATAGTCGACATGAGAAAATGACCAAGTATTGATACACCTTCTGCAACATCTTCGTCTTGTAGACCTGGTTGGGTTTCATCCTGAATTTAGTCGGCTCCTTCACCGAGTTCTTAAAAATGTCTCTAGAGCTGGAATTGTTGCTGGGTAAGCTAAAAGGAGTCTCCATGATGGTCATGGGCTCCGACATTTGATACATCTCATCATAATCCCGTGCCTTGAAGGTAGCAATCTCCATCCCACTGACACTGCTTAGTGTCATCATCTAAGGATCAGTGTATGAGATGATCTAATGTATCGTGTTCGTGCATGGGAACGCCGGGTATCTGCATGCAATTCGATACAAGCCAAACTTGTGGATTTCACATAGACTTGGCGGTATTTAAGGTCTTCCCCAAATGTGCTTGCAAATGCATCATTAACATCTTGCCATTTCAGCTTGATGTCCTTGTCTAGAATCAGCTTGGTATCTTCATAGATTGGTAGACTTGTGGACACTAGCTCAACTTCTCCTCCAGTTGCACTTCCATCAATGTCCTTTTATCTTTCTCTCTTGGAGGCCACTGATCCTGAACTGCTAAGAGACGGAAAAACACCTGCATGATCTGGAGATAAAGTGACATAAATGGAAAGAAATCTGTTAGCGAAAACCAAAGCAAACTTGAGGAAAGACATGTAACATACCTGGGGATTAACTAGCAAAGATTTCGCAATTTCTTCTGGGGAGGTTGGCTGACTGGCTGCCAGAACTATGTAAAAGGCAGCCTGGGCTATCTAGGGAGGCTGACTAGCTGCTAGTTTTGCGTAATGTGCAATCTAGGCTAGCCTGTTGGTTGCTGGGATTGTGCAATGCGAAATTTCAGCTGGCAGTGGTTGCAGGCCCAGTGACTGCATTGTGCAATTTTCTGGGCCAACAGTCATTGTCCCTTAGAATTGAGAAAAGCAAGCATGGACGAAAGCTCCTGGGAATTAATGCACATTTCTTGAGAGGAAGACAGAGCCTTCCTTCTCGAGATTGTGTACTGTTGTCTTGGTGAGGAAGAGTCCGGGCCAAGGCTGCCCAGACCCGCCGATGGCAACTGAAAGAAAATGTGATTGTGAATGCATGGTGATATTGGGTGTAAGCAGAGGAAAATGATAACGCATGCAAGCAATGGATTAAAGGTTTATAAAACAGAGCAACATGCATGTGGATGAAGCGAGTCACCAAATCGGCGACCATTCATGCAAAACTGTTACATGCATGTGACAATAGTGAGATGCTAATGAAAATTGAAACTGTGCTAGTACAAGCTAGTATGCATGTAAATGCCAGTAAGCATTCACAAAAATCAAGCAAACAACACTCACACAAGCAAAAACACAAAAAGTGACAGAAATGCTACAAAAGACAAGTTAAGACCACTTACCCGTGAATAACTGAGATGGATGTGTCGAAGAGTCCTGGATGTGCTATGGGATGTTAGAGATCCAATATCGATGTGAATAAATGAGCTTTGAAGCATCGAATAAATAAGTTTGAAGCTCATGATGAACATGCCACAAAACTAGGAAAAAGCTACACTTGGAGGAAAGATTCTAAAACGATTTTTGCATGTAACCTCCAACTGCTAAAAATAGCTCCCTAAAATCTAGGGATGCTTTTTGCATGTTGCTTTTTCTATTCTAGGAAAACACAACCCATGCATGCAAGTCAAGTTTCCTTGGTCCTGGGTGGAACTGGTTAACCCATCTGCACATGCAAGGGCCTGCTCAACTGCTGGGAAAAAATGTGCATTTCTGGGAGGGAGCTAGGCTGGCTGTCGAGGAGATTAATGCAATTTTTGTGCAAAGAAGCTGACTGCTGCCCAGGATTGCACAATTCCTGGGCTGAGTAGCCCTGCTAGGAGGAATTGCACAATTTTCTGGATGAAGCTTGACTTGCAGATTTGCACAATTCTTGAGCCCAATAGGCTGCCAAACAGAATTGTGCAATTTTTGGAGGGAAGGTTGGCTTCCCTCCAGAATTGCCAATTTCTTGAGGGAGATGCTAAGCCTGCAGCTAGACCAAGTCTAGAGAAACAACCTATGAGGGGAATGTAATAAGATTTGATGGACAAGCTGTCTTTCTGTAAGAAAATCACTGAAGCTTGTGTACTTGATGAAGCAAGACATGTTATTGTGAAAGGTTGGTAGGGAGGCTCCAAAACGAAGCTAAGGCAAAACTTTGGAGGGTGGTTGTAGGCACTACAATAGTGAGTTATATTTTGATGTTCTCTATTTTCTGCATAATTATAATTTTTCATGCATATACAATAAACAATAATTAACATATCTAGAAATTTAAGGAGAAACAAACCCTCATAGTGTAGATTTCAAAATTTCTAATATATTTTAGTAGATCTGTTGTGACATATTTTCAATGGAATATACACAACAATTTATAGAACATATTGGTACCAGAACAATTTTCATTGGGAATATTGTGGGTAGTTGCAAGGGGTCCAAATTTATTAAACTAATATTCACAAAACCCTAGTCATTGCCAACAAATTTGTGAGTATCCCTCAAGATCCCGTAGAGTAGAGGTTTGTGCAGCTAAAAGCATAAGACACAAATATAAATCGTAGTGCGAGCCTCCTCTTGAGGGTCCTAACCAACAATATTGAGCCATTTGGAGAATATGGAGGTTCTAATATGAAGGTTCTATTGGAGGAAAAATTAACAGATCGAGAAGAACAAAAGAGGGGATCTAGGAAAGAACCTGAAAATGATTAATCCAATTTGAGTGCCCTGAACCATTCATAGTCCCTATTCAAAATGGAAGCAAAGGTCAACATCAAGACATAGCAAGGTGATATTGATGCTTTGAAGTTAAATCATTGGTTACGACAATTAGAAGTTTGCTTCCATGTTCATCACACAGAGGAAGAATAAAATATTTCATTTGCTAGACTCAAATTAGAGGGTCATGCCGTGACCTAATGGGAAAACCACACAAAGACCCTAAGGGTGGGAGGAGAACCTCTAGTGATAAAGTGAGAGGATTTTAAAATCCTCATAAAGTCATTGTTTTACCCTATTGGGTATGTAGAGGCCCACTAGATCTAGTGGCATTACTTCGAGCAGAAACAAGAATAGAGTGCATATGAGTTAGCCATAGAATTTAGAAAGGTAACCATAATGTTTGGTATCTCCCCAAAGAACCTAGATGTTCTCCTCAAGTATTTGGGGGGTTTACATAGCCATTCGTGAAAGCAAGTCTATGTGAAAACCAAAATCGATGGACGAGGATTGTGTATAAGCATGGTACCTAAAAAACAAAGGACAAAAGAAAGGTCAAGTAAGTGGCTCAATCCAGAAAGAGTAGTAGGAAGCTTCCCATAAGTGGAAAGGAAAGGGGGGAAGACAAGAAGACAACAACCAAGACACATGCAAAAATCCCAACAACCACTACAACCACAATAACATTAACGGCTATATAGAAGGAAGTGTTGGAAGTTTCATTAGAGCTCAACCTAAAGAATGAAAAAAAGACTTTAAGAAGAAAGATACCATGGCCATAGATTGGCGTAATCAGGTAGAAAGCTACATAGACTTGGATAATAATATTATTTTTACATTAGTGCAAAATGAGGTGAATCCGAATAGATTTCAGCAACAAGAACATAATGAAAGGACTAGAACCTTCCATATAAAGATACATGTCAAGAATATAAAGATTGATGCTTTGTTTGACTCAATATGTCATGAAAATCTCAGTATAATAGATTTGGTGAACAAATTAGGATTGGAAGTTCATGATCATCCAAACCCATATCCATTGGGATGCAGAAATAAAGGTAACCAAATAGTACAACATTAGATTTACTATCAAAGTTGATTTTATTGAAGAAGTAGAAAGAATGTAGTTCCCCTTGATGTACTATGTGGAGTGATGTTTGGAAGTCCCTATATGTGCATGCAAGATGCAATATTCATGCGGAGAGCCAACCAATATTACCTCATCAAGGATGGAAAATCCTTCACTATCAACATGCACAAGGGAAAGTCCAAAATTTGACTAGTAAGTTCCAACCAAGCCGAGAAGTTTATTAGTTCTAGCAAGAAGCATGCTTTACTATTTTTAAGAGAAAATCAACCTATAGAAGAGCTAGTGAGAGAAAATTCACCCCTGAAGGGGTGTACTAAGGAACAAAAAACAAGAACTAGAAGATTTGATATACACTTACACGGGTGTCTTCTAGGAGCCTAAATTGTTATTTCCCAAGATGGAAGTGGAGCAAGAGATCCAACTATTGTCTAAGTCCCTATTACCGAACATTGCACTATATAGGTAGTTTGTTATAAAATAGCAAGAAATTTGTCAGCAAAAACCAAAGCAAACTTGAGGAAAGACATGCAACATACCTAGGGATTGACTGGCAAAGATTATGCAATTGCTTATGGGGAGGCTGGTTGACTAGATGCTAGAACTACACAAAAGGATGTCTAGGTTGTCTGGGGAGGCTAACTGGCTACTGGATTTGTGCAATGCGCAATCTAGGCTAGCTTGGTGGCTGGTGGAATTACGTAATGCACAATTTCAGCTGGCAGTGGTTGCAGGCCCAATGACTGCATTGTGCAATTTTCTGGGCTAGCAGTCACTGTTCCTCAAAACTGAGCAAAGCAAGCCTAGAGGATAGATCCTGGGCATAAATGCGCATTTCTAGAGAGGAATATAGAGCCTTCCTTCTCAGGATTGTGCAATGTTGTCATGGTGAGGCAGAGTCCGAGCCAACGCTGCCCAAACCCGTCAACGGGCAACAGAAAGAAAATGTGATTTTGAATGCATGGTGATACTAAGTGTAAACAGAGGAAAATGATAATGCATGTAAACAAAGAATGAAAGATTCAAAAAATAGAACAACATGCATGTGGGTGAAGCGAGTCGCAGCATCGGCGACTGGTTGTGCAAAACTGTTTCATGCATGTGACAATAGTGAGATGCTAACGAAAACTAAAACGGTGCTAGTACAAGCTAGTATGCATGTAAATGACAACAAGCATTCACAAAAATCAAGCAAACAACACTCACACAAGCAAAAACACAAAAAGTGACAAAAATGTTGCAAAAGACAAGTTAAGACCACTTACCCGTGAATAGCTGAGATGGATGTGTCGAAGAGTCCTGGATGTGCTATGGGATGTTAGAGCTCCAATATCAATGTGAATAAATGAGCTTTGAAGCATCGAATAAATAAGTTTGAAGCTCATGATGCTCATGCCGCAAATCCAGGAAAAAGCGACACTTGGAGGAAAGATTCTAAAATGATCTTTGCATGTAACCTCTAGTTGCTAAAAATAGCTCCCTAAAATCTAGGGATTCTTTTTGCATGTTGCTTTTTCTATTCCGAGAAAACACAACCCATGCATGAAAGTCAAGTTTCCTTGGTCCCAGGGGGATCTGGTCAACCCATTTGCACATGTAAGAGCCTGCTCAACTACTGGGAAAAAATGTGCATTTCTGGGAGGGAGATGGGTTGGCTACCGATGAGATTTGTGCAATTTCTGGGCAAAGAAGCTGACTATTGCCCAAGATTGCTCAATTCCTAGGTTGAGCAGCCCTGCTAGGAGGAATTGCGCAATTTTCTGGATGAACCTTGATTGGTAGATTTTCACAATTCTAGAGCCCAACAGGCTGCCAGACAGAATTGCGCAATTTCTAGAGGGAAGGTTGGCTTCCCTCCAGAATTGTGCAATTTCTTGAGGGAGATGCTCAGCCTGTAGCTAGACCAAGTCCAGAAAAACAACCTATGAGGGGAATACAATAAGATTTGATGTACAAGCTATCTTTCTGCGAGAAAATCACTGAAGCTTGTGTACTTGAAAAAGCAAGACATGTTGTTGTGAAAGGTTGGTAGGGAGGCTCCAAAACGAAGCTAAGGCAAAACTTTGGAGGGTGGTTGTAGCAGCTACAACAATGAGTTATATTTTGATGTTCTCTATTTTTTGCATAATTATGATTTTTCATGCATATACAATAAACAATAATTAACATATCTAGAAATTTAAGGAGAAACAAACCCTCATAGTGTAGATTTCAAAATTTCTAATATATTTTAGTAGATCTGTTGTGACATCTTTTTAAGTGGAATATACACAACAATTTATAGAACATATTGATACCAGAACAATTTTCATTGGGAATATTGTGGGTAGCTGCAAGGGGTCCAAATTTATTAAATTAAAAGTCACAAAACCCTAGTCATTGCCAACAAATTTGTGAGTATCACTCAAGATCCTGCAGAGTAGAGGTTTGTGCAGCTAAAAGCATAAGACACAAATATGAATCGCAATGTGAGCCTCCTCTTGAAGGCCCTAACCAACAATATTGAGCCATTTGGAGAATATGGAGGTTCTAACGTGGAGGTTGGATTGGAGGAAAAATTAATAGATCGAGAAGAACTAAAGAGGGGATCTAGGAAAGAACTTGAAAATGATTAACCCAATTTGAGTGCCATGAACTATTCACAGTCCCTGTTCAAATTGGAAGTAAAGGTCGACATAAAGACATAGCAAGGTGATATTGATACTTTGAAGTTAAATCATTGGTTACAAAAATTAGAATTTTATTTCCATGTTCATCATACAGAGGAATAATAAAATATTTCATTTGCTAGACTGAAATTAGAGGGTCATGCCATGACCTAGTGGGAAAACCACACAAAGACCCTAAGGGTGGAGGAAGACCCTCTAGTGACCAAGTGAGAGGATTTCAAAACCCTCATAAAGTCATAGTTTTACCCTATTGGGTATGTAGAGGCCCACTGTATCTAGTGGCATTACTTCAAGCAGAAACAAGGATAGAGTATATGAGTTAGCCATAGAATTTAGAAAGATAACCATAATGTTGGGTATCTCCCCAAAGAACCTAGATGTTCTCCTCAAGTATCTGGGGGGTTTACATAGCCATCAGCGAAAGCAAGTCTATGTGAAAACCCAAATCGATGGACGAGGATTGTGTATAAGCATGGTACCTAAAAAACATAGGACAAAAGAAAGGTCAAGTAAGTGGCTCAATCCAAAAAGAGTAGTAGGAATCTTCCCATAAGTGGAAAGGAAAGGGGGGAAGACAAGAAGACGACAACTAAGACACACTGGTGCAAATATCTCAACAACCACTACAACCACAATAACATTGACAACTATATAGAAGGAAGTGTTAGAAGTTTCATCTAGAGCTGAACCTAAAGAATTAAAGGAAAGACTTTAAGAAGAAAGATACCATGGCGACAGATTGGAGTAATCAAGTAGAAAGCTACTTAGACTTGTATAATAATATTATTTTTACATAAGTGCAAAATGAGGTAGATTCGAATAGATTTCAGCAACAAGAACATAATGAAAAGATCAAAACCTTCCATATAAAGATACATGTCAAGAATATAAAGGTTGATTCTTTGTTTGACTCAATATGACATGAAAATATCATTATAATAGATTTGGTGAACAAATTAGGATTGGAAGTTCATGATCATCCAAATCCATATCCATTGGGATGCAGAAATAAAGGTAACCAAATAGTACAACATTAGATTTACTATCAAAGTTGATTTTATTGAAGAAATAGAAAGAATGTAGTTCCATTTGATGTATGTGGGGTGATGTTTGGAAGTCCCTATATGTGAATGCAAGATGTAATCTTCATGTGGAGAGCCAACCAATATTACATCATCAAGGATGGAAAGTCCTTCACTATCAACATGCACAAGGGAAAGCTGAAAAATTCACTAGTAAGTTCCAATCAAGCCAAGAAATTTATTAATTCTAGCAAGAAGCATGCTTTACTATTTTTAAGAGAAAATCAACCTATGGAAGAGCTAGTGAGATAAAATTCACCCCCGAAGGGGTGTACTAAAGGAAAAAAACCAAGAACTGGAAGAGTTGATATACACTTACAAGGGTGTCTTCTAGGAGCCTAAATTGTTATTTCCCAAGATGGAAGTGGAGCATGAGATCCAACTATTGTCTAAGTCCCCATTACCAACATTGCACTATATAGGTAGTTTGTTATAAAATCAAGGTGAATAAGGAGTTGTAGCATGTGTATCGATTGCCAAAGAAGGATGGGACTTGGAAGATGTGTATTGATTGTAGGGCGTTAAACAAAATTATGCTTGAGAACATGTACCCTATGCCCAAGACACATAATTTATTGTATTAATTACAATAGGCCAAAATGATTCATGAGTTGGACTTAAACTATGAATATTACCAAGTTTGAGACAAAATGAAGATACTTGGAATTTGCCTTCAAAACCAGGTAAGGTTTGTATGAGTGGTAAGTCATGTTGTTTGGCCTATGGAATGCACCAACTACATTTATGAGGTTAATGAGTGATATATTGTGCCATTTCATAGATTCATTTGTTGTTATCTATTTGGATGATATACCAATATACAATGCTACCTGGGAGGAGCACACATCACATTTCATGCAAGTGCTAGTGACATTAAAGAAGCACCGACTACTAGAAAATCTCAAGAAGTATAAGTTTGCACAACAAGTTTGGTGTATCTAGGGTATGTGATAGATGAAGAAGATCTTAAGATAGATCCTACCAATATGGAGGCCATCATGAATGAGGTTGTACCTATTAATGTTTCTTAGGTCATGAGTTTCAATGGAGCATCATAGTACTCGAGGAAATTCATAACCTCCTTTTCAGCAATAGCAACAACACTCCACACCATCAAAATAAGTAGCAAGAGTTTCTAGTGGGGAAAGAGTCAATAGAGGGCCCTTGAGGAGTTAAAGAAGAAAATTAGTCAAGCACCAATTTTGACATTACCAAATTTGCAACAACACTATGAAGTGGAGACTGGTGTGAGTGGGTGTGCTATGGGCACCTTCTTGATGTAGGGAAGAAAGCCTATATGCCACCATTCTAAAGTATTTAATGGGGTAGTTCTTTTTGGGGGTGGAGCTTGATTATCTTCTGTATTCAAAGGTATCACCGCATTGGAACCCAGTTCGTAATGGGGTGGCATTGCTGCCCGTAAAATATTCACTGTAGGGGGTCTAGGGGGAATGACTGTGACCTTTGGGAGCCTCCCCCTTGTGGGGGATCGGGGGTAGTGCCCCCAAAGCTAAAAATAGATGTAAATTTTCCTTGTAAAATGTTGCAATTTCGTAGTCAATCTGGGCTGTTCATTAGGTGGAGATATAACAGTAGAAGTTATGTTTAATTTAGGGTTTTTTGCCCTAAAAGGAAACCCCTCGCTATATATGAGGAAATTGTATTGCGTCTATGTAAATCGGTATTCTAAGTGAGAAAGAGAGAGGATATTGTGTGAGAGCAAAGAAGGAATTACAACGGATTTGATGTAGGTTGTATCTCTTCAGTTTGCTGCATAATATAAAAGGAATGACTGGTTGTTTCTCCGTGGACGTAAACCAAACTGGGTGAACCACGTATATCTGTGTCTCTCTTGTTTTACGCGTTTTATGTGTTTATATTTATGAAATATTTTATGTGTTCCATTGCTCTATAATATATAATTTTCTAACAACTAGTATTAGAGCCGATGGTCTATTTGGTTGATAAACTCACAGGAGAGAAGGGTTCCTAGTTTGAGTGGGAGCAATGGTAGAAGATGGTAGGTTTAGGGTCGAAAAATTTAATGGCCAAAACTACCAGCTATGGAAGATGTAGATGGAATATTATCTGTCTCAGAGAGATCTGTACCAACCATTGAGCGGAAAGGCAAAGACGGTGACAAGTATGACAAACACAGAATGGGACATTCTCGACAGAAAAGCACTTGGAACAATACAGCTGTGCCTAGCAGCATCAGTAGCATTTAATATTTCAAAGGAAACAACAACAGAGGGTTTAATGTTGATATTGGCCAAACTATATGAAAAACCCTCAGCCTCAAATAAGGTATTTCTTATGATGCGTTTATTTAATATGAAGATGTTAGAAGGTGGATCTGTTGCTGATCATTTAAATGAATTTAATATAGTTACCAGTCAGTTAAGTTCTATAGGGGTAACTTTTGATGATGAAGTTAGGGCTCTGTAATTTCTGTCCTAATTACCATAAAGTTGGAATGGTTTAGTTATGGCCATTAGTAACTCTGTCTCTGGATCTAGTACTTTAAAGTTTGATGATGTTGTCGGTGCAATCCTTAGCGAGGAAATGCGATGGAAAAGCTCCGGTGAGACATCAAGTAATGCTTTGACTGCAGAGACTAGAGGAAGCAAAATGGAAAGAGGAAAGAGCCCTGGATATCAAAATAAGTCAAGAAAAGGCAGATCCAAGTCCAGATCAGGGATAGTGTGTTGGAAATGTGGGAAGAAAGGACACTTAAAGAAAGGCTGCAAGTCTTGGAAGGGAAAAGAAGGAGACACGCAACAAGAAAACAATCATGAAGCGAATGTGATAGGTGATATGTTGCAAGATGCTTTGATTCTTTCTGTAGAAAATATTATTAATGCTTGGGTGGTAGATTCAGGGGCCTCATTCCATGCCACACCTAATAGGAAACATTTTCATGATTATGTTGAAGGATTTTTTGGACAGGTTCGATTGGGCGATGATAAACCTTGTAAAATCATTAGAATGGGTACAGTTTTCATAAAACAGCTGAATGGAAATCAATGGCTATTGAAGCAAGGAAGGCATGTTCTAGATATGAAGAAAAATCTTATTTCAACAGGGCAGTTGGGAGGTGAAGGTTGCGTGACTAATTCTACAGATAAAACTTGGAAGGCCACTAAAGGATCCACGGTAATAGCAAAAGGAGAAAAGGTTGGTACATTGTATTTATGCAATGGTATTTCTAATTTTGTTAATGATTTAACCTCTATAGGAGAAGATACAACATTGTGGCATCATAGGCTCAGACACATGAGTGAGAAGGGGATGCAGATTCTTCACTCAAGAAATTTGTTGTTAGGTTTGAAGCATGTTGATTTAAAATTATGTGAAAACTGTGTTTATGGAAAATAGAAGAGAGTGAGACTCCTCAGAGTTGGGAAAGAAAAGAAGAGAAAAAAATTAGAGCTTGTGTATACAGATGTATGGGGACCTACTCAAGTATCATCTCTTGGTGGCTCTCGTTATTATGTTACTTTTATTGATGATGCAACCAGAAAAACCTGGATTTATTGTATTTGAAATAAATATGATGTATTTGATACTTTCAAGAAATGGAAAGCTTTGGTTGAAAATGAGACGGGAAAAAGGTTGAAGTGTCTTAGATCAGACAATGGAGGTGCATATTGCAGCGAAGAGTTTGATAGGTACTGTTCAGAGAATGGAATTTGTAGAGAGAAGATAGTTCCAGGAACACCACAAGAAAATGGTGCATCAGAAAGGATGAACAAGACAATCATGGAGTGTGCAAGGTGCATGAGATTGCATGCAAGATTGCCTTTAAAATTTTGGGTAGATGCTGTAGATAATGTTGTTTATCTAATAAACAAAGGGCCTTCAAGTTCCTTGGATGGTGGTATTCCAAAGGAGGCATGGATAGGTAAAAAGGTAAACTACTCATTTTTAAAAACTTTTGGTTGTGAAGTCTTTGTTCACATTAATAAAGTAAATAGAACAAAGCTTGAGGAAAAATCAAATAAATGTACTTTTATTGGATATGGTGTTAATGATTTTGGTTATCGATTTTATGATTATGAAAAACACAAAATCATTAGGAGTAGAGATGTCATATTCAATGAAAATGTTTTGCATAAGGATCAACTGCAAGAAAAGAAACAAGAAAAAAAAACAGAGAATACATAGTGCTTGATGAGATCACAGAAAAAGTGATGATTCCTAAAAATCATAATGATCAATGGCCAGAACAACAATCACAACAACAACAAGCACCTCAAACACCTGAAAGCGGTGTTAGAATATCTACTCGGATAAGTAGACCCCTTGAACGATACTCTCCTTCATTATATTATGTATTGTTGATTGATTCTGGTGAACCAGAATGTTATGAAGAAGCAGTGCAGGTAAAAACCAGGAAGAAGTGGGAGCAAGCCATGAAAGAAGAGATGGAATCCTTAGCACATAACCAGACTTGGGACTTAGTCAGGTTGCGTGCAGGTAAAATAACATTGCAAAATAAATGGGTTTACAAGTTGAAGGAAGAAGATGGAGGTAGAAAAAGGTATAAAGCTAGACTTGTGGTGAAAGGGTTTGCACAGAAAAAGGGTATAGACTTTGATCAAATATTTTCTCCTGTTGTGAAAATGACTTCAATCAGAACTATTCTAAGTCTAATAGCTGCTGAAGATTTAAATCTTGAGCAGTTAGATGTAAAGACAACCTTTCTCCCTGGGGATTTGGAGGAAGAGATATATATGTAGTAGCCACAAGGATATGAGGTAAAAGAGAAGGAGAAACTAGTGTGCAGGTTGAAGAAGAGCTTGTATGGCTTAAAACAGTCTCCAAGGCAGTGGTATCTAAAATTTGACAGGTTTATGTCTGAACAAGGTTATACTAGATGTCACTCTGATCATTGTGTTTATCTCAAAAGGAAAAATGATGGTAGCTATATTATGTTGTTATTGTATGTAGATGACATGCTTGTTGCAGGTTCTAACATCCAAGAAAAAAATGTTCTCAAAAGGAAATTGGCAAACTCATTTGAAATGAAGGATTTGAGTGCTGCAAAACAAATCCTTGGTATGCGAATAACTAGAGCTAGGAAGAATCACAAATTAGCATTGTCTCAAAGTGAGTACATAGAAAATGTGTTGAAAAGGTTTAATATGCAAAATGCAAAACCAGTTAGTATACATTTGGCTAGCCATTTCAAATCAAGTAAGGAGGCATGTCCCAAGACTCAGGAAGAAATGACTCATATGTCTAAAGTTTCATATGCATCAGTAGTTGGAAGCCTAATGTATGCAATGTCTACACAAGGCCTGATATTGCACATGCAGTGGGAGTTGTAAGCCGATACATGAACAATCTAGGAAAAGAACATTGGATGGTGGTGAAGTGGATTCTCAAGTATTTGAGAGGTACCACAAATCAAGCATTATGCTTTGGTGGTTCAAACATTGCTCTACAGGGATATGTTGATGCAGATATGGCAGGTGACAGAGATAACAGGAGGAGCACTACAGGATATGTATTTAATATAGGTGGAACAACAATTAGTTGGGTTTCAAAAATCCAAAGTGTTGTTGCACTTTAAACAATAGAAGCAGAGTATGTTGCTACTACAAAGGCTAGTAAAGAAATGATTTGGTTACAAAGGTTTCTGGATGAATTGGATAAGAAGCAGGAGTTGGGCAAGTTATACAGTGACAGCTAGAGTGCCATACATCTTACAAAGAACTCTGCATTTCATTCTAAGACTAGACATATAAAGCTCAATTACCATTTCACACAGTCAGCATTGGAAGATGGACAGTTGAAGCTAGAAAAGATACACACTAGCCAGAATCCTGTGATATGTTAACAAAATTTGTAGCTAGGGAGAATCTGAGAATCTGCTCAATTTCAATTGGCCTTCAAGTATGATGAAGAAGATGCGAAACAGCCAGGTCCAAAGTGGAGTCATTGTCTATCAAATGAAGCAGCGGTGGAGTTGCTATAATCAGTCTCCAAGTGGGAGATTGTTGGGTGTGGAACCTGATTATCTTCTGTATTCAAAGCTTTCAGCCGGATGTATACCCTAGGAAGACTGTACACCCCTCCATGCGGGGGGCTACGAGGGGGACTTTTCCCCCCTAGCGGGGGTTCAGGGGGGCCAATCCCCCCCGGCTGGGGGGTTCGGGGAGCAACAATCCTCCGACGTGGGTTCGGGGGCAACACCCCCAAAGCTAAGAATAAATGTAAAATTGCCTTGTAAAATGTTGTAATTTCATAGTCAATCTGGGCCATTCATTAGGCAGATGATCTGATGATAGAAGTTATGTTTAATTTAGGGTTTTTTGCCCTAGAAGCCAACCCCTCGCTATATATGAGGGAATTGTATTACTTCTATGTAGATCTGTATTCTGAGTGAGGAAGAGAGAGGAGATTGAGAGTGAAGAGGGTGTTACAATGGATCTATTGTAGGTTGTATCTCTTCATTTTGTTGGATAATATAAAAATAAGGACTAATTGTTTCTCCGTGGACGTAGCCCAAACTAGGTGAACCACGTATATCTGTGTCTCTCTTGTTTTATGCATTTTCTGTGTTTATATTTCTGCAATATTTTATGTGTTCCATTGCTCTATAATATATATTTTCTAATAGTCGCAAATCATGGAAGTCTTTAGCTTTTTATTCATAGAATTGTTTCATCGGTTACTTATCTTTAAAATGTTTTTGGAAGTCATTCCAAGTGACTTCCTATTCATTGATTCCCCAAACATTTTTATTCTCCTCCCACCACAAGGTGGCTTTACCTTACAGTTGATAAATTTCTACTATGGCTTTCAAGTTGTTATCGTACTCACAAATCTAAAAGTACTTGTTCATGTTAATCAACCATGCTTATGTTGCCTCCTCAGCTTCTCCATCAAAGATCAGGGGTTTTATCTTATTGAATATTCCCTGAAGTTCTATCTTCTGCCTCTTGGTTCCCTTTTTTGCTAAGATGTTTTCCGATCTTCCTTCATCATCGTTTCAACCCCCTTCTAATTCATTGTAATCCCCTCTCTATTGCTGAAATGCTTCATTTCTTTCCCCTTCACCCATACTTGGTTCCGCGTCTCGTTGGTTATGTTTGTCTGACAAACTTTTTAGGATTTTTTCCTCTTCCTGCCTTAATTGTTCATTATCAGATCTCAGATTACCCATTTCAACTCTTAATTGTTGGATTGTTTCCATCAATGTTGCATTAGCCTAACGAGATTTCTCACCCAATTGTATCCACATCTCAGGATTTGTTTCAATGTAAGACATGGTTGGTGACGATCCACCTCCTCTCCTCATCAGATTTATTTTCTTTATTTGTGCACATTAAAATTTTGGTTATTGTTAGTGTCCCAAATTGACCCAATATAGAAACTTGATGCTCTGATACCAATTTTCACACATCTCCATACCAAAAGTAAAAACCAAAATTAACTCATAGTTAACATAAAAAAAATTATATATATATATATATATATATATATATATATATATATATAATATATATATATATATATATATATATATATATAATATATATATATAATATATATATATATATAATTATATATATATATATAGATATATATATATATATATATATATATATATTATATATATATATATATATATAATATATATATATATTATATATATATATATATATATATATATATATATATATATATTATATATATATATATAATATATATATATATATCCGCATGGTACTTTTATGTTGCTATGTAAATAATTTTTACCCCTTGGTCTCTAATTATAAGCATAGGGTCGACTTGATTTCATTCGTGATCACATAAATGTATATATTAAACTTGTTCAACAATACATTTTTATTACAATGGTTTTCCATCGCATTTAACATTTATGTTGTTTATGGATTACAACTGGCACCAGTATGCACCACTCCAAATGCCGAACCTTCTTGATTCCTTTTCCACACCTTAGATATGTTGTCAAGTGAATCAAATGATCACGATGTAATGTGGATGGTTGAGGTAACCACTTGACTTATACCCTCCCAATTCATGACCATATTCTCTTGACTCAATGTGGAGGTTTGGCTCAGCGTATGTTCTAGGAGAGTAGGGTTTACACCTTGTTGTAGAGGTAATAATTGAGTCTTACGATTGCAGACCTTTATTTTTCAAGGGTGGTCGAGGTCGTTTGACAATGGTCGTAACCATTTGAGACTTGAGAAAGTTTTTTGGGTGTGACAGATAATTATGGCTGCATTTTGTTTTCAGTATTGGTCATCGAACCCCTGCACTTTGCAAGAAAAATATGGGCTTGCCTGCTCAAGAATGAACTTACTATCTTCTCCTTTCTTTACCCTAGGGTTTGATTCATAAAGAGATTTCCTCCAGCACAGAAAATTTGGGTTGCTTCTTCTTTGAAAAGATTCTATAGGTAATGGTTTTCGTTTTACAGCTACACAATCTTAGAAATTTTATTGCAACAGGAAAATTATTCTAACATCATTTTGCTTGCTTGGCTAAAACAAGTGATTGCAACAGGAAAATTATTCTAACATCATTTTGCTTGCTTGGCTAAAACAAGTGGGTTTCTGCTTCCAGCTCCGACCATGCTCAAACGTTTTTGATTAAGACAAGAGGCTCTCTAATGTAGTATTTTTCTCCATTTTTCATTTTCTAAGTGTTAGCTTAAACATTTTCCCTATATCCTCATGAAGTTTATTCACAAAGTGTTAGGGTTTCTACCCTTTAAGCTAGATGCAAAATTGCATGACCCCTAGTTACAAACACTTAGGAGTAAGTGTTGTTAACAATATTGTTTTTAATTCGGTGAAATGTCCATATCAATATTACAGGAACATCATGTAATTTCTATATTTTAGTTGTTTGAACAACAACTAATGAAAAAAGCTATGTTGGTTTAAATTACCAAAAAATTACCTTTTCAACAGTTTTTATATAACACAATTGGCCTCGTTATTAATTGTAAGCTCTTATTTTAGAATTGTGAATTTGTAAGGACATTATAGGCATGAATTGTTGTTCATGGTCCTTGCTCTAAGGTCACCTTCAAACCAATCAATGTTTATAGGTTCTCTACAGTACAAAACCCATCGAAAAATGACATGTATCCGTTTCTTGCTTATTGTTTACTGCAATATATTATTATCACTTTTGTGTTTCAGTTACCGCGGTTAACCATACCAGGTTGTTTTATCATAATGTTAACTTCCAATGTATTATATGTTTTTCTGTCTATCAGAAATGGTCGGTACTGCTTTTATTTGTAAATAGTCTTTTTTTTAATCAACTTGATGCATAATAGTCATTTGATAGACAAGAGTATATGTATTTACAGTTTAGCTATATTATCTAGATTTTAAATTAAAAAAATAAAATAAAATCTACCTTAAATAATTTACAAAACATTTCCAATATTAAATTTCAAGACTTCACCAGATTGTATAGTAGTAATTGATTGTATAGTAGTTTTTCAATTACTACTGGTTTGACATCCAGATAGCTTCCACAGGGTTTCAGTAACCCCCCTTTTCTAATTCGTTCCCTATACAGATTTGGATACTCAGTCCTAATTGGCCATTCTAATATAGATTCAACCGTAGTCACTTTGCTGAAGTCAAAGTCAAAGATTCGATATTTTAAGGTGTCATTTTTACCAAGTTACAGAAATGGCTAAATTAAATTTCCTATTCACACTTCCATACTTCCATCAATTGTTTTTTCATAAATCCAGTATCAACTTTTCAATAAACTGATTTTTCCTCTCTAAACTAAATCAGATTATCATGCATCACAATCACTTCTTTAAGAACATTTCTTTTGTCTTTCAGTAAGACATAGAAATTATGCAAAGAAATTATGCAAATATATTAATTGGTCTCTTGTTCATTTTCATCATTAAACAATAATAAAACCTTCTTGAAAGTAATTACATAATGATGCAATACCAATATGAATTCAGTCGTAACTCTGGTTATAAAATCCACTAAGGATACCAATGCACCCATCCATGCATCTGGCAATGGCGTCCAAACAACCCCCCCCCGAGATTCCTCCTTCCAGACAGATTAAGAGAATACAGGGCTTCTCCTCTAAACCTCAAGACTACACAGTCCAGTTTAGGGTTAATACAAAGAAGTTTCCCACAAAGGTTCAACTAGCTCTATGTCCAACTCAAGAACTCTTAGTGTTGACAGTGTTTTGTCTCTTCTCCCTCCACAATCTCATGTGTTCGTTTTTCCCTCCTCTTTTCCTTCCCCCAGGAAGGAGCATGAGTTATTGTTTCTTCCTTAACTGTCTAGTGGTTACGAAATTCGTTTTTGTTTCCTCCCACGGTTTCCTAATAGAATCATGCATTATGTTTTATTTTAACTAAAGTAAACAAATGTATCTTTTCATTATAAAGTTCCTTCTAACTTCTACTTGAACCAAAAAGTTGAAAGTGGATAGCATAACTTATAGACTTGGGGTGTTACAATATTTTATATTTAGTAAGAAAAATTTTAAAAAAACAACAAGCCTAGATCCATTTTAACTCTAGATCTATGAGCCTAGATCTATCTTAACTCTGGATCTACCAAGGGTTGAGAGAGATGAAATCTCTTTTCACTCCAAAAATGGTTTGCATCTGAAGAGATTGTATCCCTCTAAGTGCTTGGTAGATTTGGAGTGAAGGTGGATTTAGGCTCTTGAATCTAGGCTCGTAGATCTAGAGTTAAAATGGATCTAGGCTTGTTCAATTAACATTTATATTTTTTATATTGAATTGAAAGTTTTTATTTTAGTTTTAAAATATTTTTATTATGAGGATGATTTATGTATGAGGGAATTCATTTTATTTATGTTGTTATTTAATTTTAGTTTTAGGTAATTTGATAATTAACTAAACTTTCTATTGATAATTACAATTATTAATCACTTTTTTTTTAATTTAATTTAATTTTTATGTTTATGTAATTTGACAGAGCCAAAATGTTAAACATGACGTTATGTTACAAAATCTGTATCATATTGGGTTGGATAATTATAATTTCTATCTTAGATCCATCTTAACTCCAGATCTACCAAGCTCAGAGAGGGATCAAATCTCTTTTCACTGTAAAAAAATCTTGTATATTAAAAATACTAAATGTAATTTACTAAAACAATAGACTTGAATATACTCTGCTTATCAGTGGAAACAATTAAATGATTGAGAAATCACAAATCATACAAGAGAAATAATTCAATCGACACATTACATAGTGATTTCCTAGGGAAATCCACAACTAAAAACCCCTGATATCTTTATATTGAATTAGTTAGAAAATATGAGAAGATTACAATGTTTTTCTCAAGCCCAAGTAACCTCTGCACTATCTCTATCTTTCTCATAGCTTCATAGACAAGCCCAAGCCAATACTTAACCAATTTATCACTTTCCCAAGTCCCTATTTCCTTGCTCTATTTCCTTGGGAAGTAGCCCCTTATTAATTTGCAAAATTCCTCAAAGGAATTGAGCAATCCATCATAGGACTTCCTCTGACTGCATGCGCCACCTATACAATTTGGATGATTTTACAATTGCTATTACATTATCCTTGAACTCCAATCTCAGCTAGGTAACTCTTAGATCTAACATGCATGGGTTAATTATGAGTGGATCATCAGTTAATTCATTGATCACTACAAGAATCACCCCACTCCTAGACCTCCCACTAGTTCCTCCAACAATTGAAACTAATTTAACTGAATTTAACTCAGTTAAACTGATTTAATCACAACTCGAAATAAACTCAACTAGGGCTCTTATAATGTAGGAGACACTCTGCATGACTCAAGTTAGACCCTTAACTCGAATTTACTGATCCAACTAAGTCAAATTAACTTAGCTAACTAATACAAGTTGTCATGAGATGTGGAATTACAATTTTATTCCTAATTTAATTCAAGGACAAAATTAAATTAAGATTTTTTTGTTGCATTTTTAGCACTCCCTCTCAACAAGAAAGGGATTATTTGCTACCCTGATTATTATGTACTCCAACAACATGATTTTTCTCTTCACACAATCTTGTAGATCATGATATGAGATGTTGATATGCTTGGAACGATCCTGAAAACATGGATTCTCAAAAATTTTGATACATCTTTGATTATCATATTAAATCATTGTAGGATCAATATGCTGACCAAATAACCCAACAAGGATATTCCTCATCCAAATAGAGTCACAAGCTGCTTGAATAGCAACCATGTACTCTACTTCTGTTGAACTTAGTGCAAATGATCTTTGCTTCACATTGTATCAAGAAATGGCTACTGACCCAATACTGAATATTCCACCTGATGTGCTCTTCCTGTCATATGGAATCCATGTGTAATCTGCATCTGTGAAGCCTTGTAACTTCACTCCCTCTTTTTGTTTGTACCAAAGACTAAATTGAATGGTTCCTCTCAGGTATCTCAACACATGTTTAGTTGCCTTCCAATAGAGTTTGGTTGGCTTAACCATTGCTTGAGTAAGCTAGGTAACTGCAAAACATATGTTCAGTCATGTTTTCACCAAACACATAAGTGAACCCACAAGCTGTCTGTAAATAGCAGCCTCCACTACTTCACCTGAAGTATCATCTTCCTTCCTCCAATTCCCTACTAGAGGAGCTTCCATGGGTTTGTTTCTCTCCATGTGGAACTTCTTCAGTATCTCGTTGGCATACATTCCGTGAGAGACAAACAGTTCCTTATCTCCTTTCCATACTTCCATACCAAGGAAATAGTGCATTAGCCCCAGGTCCTTCAGCTCCATTTATCTTGCAAGATCCTCTTTGAAATATTTTACCAACTTCTCATCACCTTTTAGAATTAAATCATCTACATATATGGTAAAGATTCACATCTGCTTCACTTTTGGTGAAGCCCAACCTAGTGAAATAGTTGTTAATCCTAGTGTACCAAGCATGGGGTGCTTTCTTCAATCCATACAGTGGTCGCTATATTTTGCGTACATGTGACTTCCTTTTGAATGTCTAAAATCCTTCTGGATACTCAATGTACACCTCTTCCTCAATCACATTGTTTAAGAATGTTTTCTTCACATCCATTTGATGTATCTTCCATCCCATATGAACTGAAAGTGATAGAATAGATCTAATTGAATAGTACCTTGCTACAGGAGAAAAGGTCTCCTCATAATCAATTCCCTCCACCTAAGAGAACCCTCTAGCCATGAATATGGCCTTTTGTTTCTCCACACCCCCATATGTTGCTTGCTTTATCTTATAAATCCATCAAGAAATAACCACTAACTTGTCTGCTGGTCTTGGGACTAATTCCCAAACACTGTTTTTGATAATGGATTCATACTCCTCAAACATGGTATCAACCCATATTGGTTTCTTCATTGCTTTCTCGAAATAGGATGGCTCAATCTCTACATTCTCGCTCATCAGATCCATGTAGTTAGTGTATCGATCTAGTGACCTCCTCTTCCTGCGTTGTGATGTTGGTTCTCCCACATTCTCTATAGGATCATGCATCAATATTTTAGCCTCTATGGTTCAATTCCTTCCATCTCTTGAAGTCTTTGCATGAATGAGTGCTTCCACTATCTTCTCCTCTGCATATGGTTGCTCCACATTATCTTCAGGTTCTTCCTTTGGAGCTCAAAGCTCCTCTTCTCCATGCAACTAAATCTCCCTCTCAAGGGAACATATCATGGCGTTCTCTTCATTAAAGTTCACATCTCTATGAACAATTGTTATCTTATCAGATGGAATGTACAACCAATAGTTGTGAGGTGTATCAGCGTACCCCACAAATATGCCCAACTCATTTGTTGGTTCTATATTTTTCCTTACATCCTTAGTAACATGATAGTAAACTGATGAAACAAAGATCTTGAAGTGTGCCACATCTAGTTTCTTACCTAAAAAAACTTATTTTATTGTACTCATCCTAGGAATCTGATGAGGACTCCTATTCTACATTTATACATCTATGTTGCATGCTTCAACCCACAAGTGCAACGGTAGGCCTTGATCATGTAACATTTCCCATGTAGCTCCCACAATGCTTTTGTTCTTCCTTTTATCCATCCTATTATGTTATGGGTTATGGGGTGCTATTAATCCCCTTAAAATGGCTTCTGATAAACAAAATTTCTTGAATTCATTCGACACATATTCTCCACCATTATCTCTCTTGAGATATATAACTTTCTTGCCAATGTCTTTCTCAACAAGTGCTTTAAATTAACAAAATTTAGAAAACCTCTATTCTTCCTTCTACATGAAGAAAATCCAACACTTACGAGATAAATCATATACTAATATTACATAATACATGTGCTTGGTCGTGGAGGCTGTCAAGAATTTCCACACACATCTAGGTGAACTCTTTCAAGGATCACTTGTGCTTGACTTTCATTATCATGAAAGATAGATTTGGTGTACTTCCCCAATGTACACCCTTTGCATTTGTCTCTCTTCTCTAGTGTACCCTTGGGAAGTCTTGTAGAAATCTATTGCATGATCTTCAAGGCTCCATGGTGCAAGTGACCCAATCTTCTATGCCACAACTCATCGATGTCTTGACTCTGCACCTTCTCTGCTTTTATGCTCAAAGAAGCACATTATTCTACATCGAATTTGTAGAGGTTCTTCAGTTGAACCTCGATCCACTTCACTTGTCCTGAGGTTATGTGACGAAGGAAATCCTTTCCCTTGTTAAATATCACATCATAGCAATGGTCCTCCAACATGGAAACTAAAACCAAATTATTCTTCAAACCTAGAACATACATGAAATTTTTTAATGTGAGAGGAGAACCAAACTCCCTCTAAAAAGTAACAGTGTTGATTCCATTGCGCTATACTTTCCATCATCTCCCATTTCTATGTGCATCTGGAGGTACTTCTCCTCAAAGTCACTGAAGAATTATTTCTTGTTGGTCAAATTTAATGAGGCTCCACCATCCAGATATCACACACTACCCATCATTGATGTCCATGCAAGTAGTGAGGGTGAAATCTAGCTCGAATTATGAAGCAAGAGCTTCACCTACCATTCCTCCTGAGGGATTCTTGTCAACCTTCTTGTTTCGACACTTCGTTGCATAGTGTCCTAGCTCATGACAGTGAAAACCTTTAATATTTTACAAGTCCTTCTTATTTTCACCCTGATTGGAATATGATTTGGATTGGGATGACTTCCCTTTCCCTTTATTCACCTTTCCATCTAAGGTACAATTCTCTTCATCTTCATGCTTTGATGAGGATCCATTTCTAGTGTTTTGTCGAATCTCTTCTTTCACCAAGTAGGACCACAGAGGCTCCCAATATGGTATCTTCTCCCTCCCATTTACTAAGTCTTGGTAGTTGTGCTAGCTCTTGGGAAGCCTTAGAAGTGCTAGGCTGACCAGATCATCTTCAGAAATTGTAACGCTTACACTTCCTATCTCATCCTGACATTGGATGAACTTGGTCAAGTATTTTGGTATTGTTTCACCCTTCTCCATCTTATTTTTTTGAGCTTATCATTCAGTGCCAATTTCTTGTGGTCACTGATGTTTTTAAACAAGTCCGTCAAGGCCTTCCACATTACATATGGAGTCTCCTTACCATGGACGTTTGAGACAATATCCTCTCAAGCTCCTTCCATGGTAATTCTTCTCGCCTTTGCAACATATTTTATCCACTCTACTAGATCTTGAGCATCAGTTGTCGAACGCTTAGGAATATCTTTGTCTATGAATTCCTTCAACCCATTTTCTTCCAACACTGCCTCCATCCTATCCTTCCAAGAAATAGAGTTTGGACTACTCTCAAGGACATATTCGAGTCTCATTCCATAGAATGACATCCTATTGGCTTTGAAGTATGATACTGCAAATTCAATTTCACCTACGAAATAAAAACTCGCATTCTCCTCTTCTAGAGTGATTACTGCTCTGATACCATGTAAAAATTTCTTATATATTAAAGTTGCTAATTTTAATATACTAAAACAATAGACTTGAACGTACTCTATTCATTAGCAGAAACAATTAAAGGATCGTGAAATCACAAATCATACAAGAGAAAGAATTCAATCAACAAATTACACAATGATTTCCTAGGGAAAGCCATAGCTAAAAACCCCTTCTATTTGTATATTGTATTAGTCAGAAAATATGAGAATAGTACAATGCTTTTATCAAGCCCAAGCAACCTCTGCATTATCTCTATCTGTCTCACAACTTCCTAGACAAGCCCAAGCCAATACTTAACCAATTTCTCGCTTGCCCAAGTCCCTATTTCCTTGGGAATTCACCCCATATTAAAGAGGGAAATTCCTCAAAGGAATTTCACAATCCATCATAGACCTTCCTCTGACTACATGCACCACTTGTACAATTCAGATGATTATACAACTAATGGTACACTATCCCTAAACTCCAATCTCAATTTCATAACTCTCATATATGACATGCATGAGTTAGTTATGAGTGAATCATCAGTTAACTCCTTGATCACTGCAGGCAACTCCCCACTCCTAGACCTCCCACTAGCTCTTCCAACAATTGGAACTAGCTTAATTGACTTTAACTCAGTGAAATTGAATTAATTAATTACAACTCAAAATAAACTCAACCAGGGATTCTACATTGTAGGAGACACTCTACATGACTCAAGTTAGACCCTCGACTTGAATTAAGTGAGCCAACTAAGTCAAATTAACTTAGTTAACTAATACAAGTTGTCATGAGATGTGGAATTACAATTTTATTCCTAATTTAATTCAAGAACAAAATTAAATTAGGATTTTCTTGTTGCATTTTTAACATTCACTCTAAAATAAGTTTGTATTTCAAGAGATCCAATCCATCAAGGAGCTTTGTAGATCCATAGTTAAGATGGATTTAGGTTGAATTAATTCCCCCCTTTAAATAGGTCATATTACACATGAATACCATGGATGAATACCATAAATTCTCAGTACCATGGGCTTTTTTATTTTTAATATTATTTATTTTTATGGGGATATTTATATTTTTATTTCGTTAATTTATTTTGATGAACTAAAATGTTTACGTGACATTACATTAATATTTTATTATTTAATTTATTTTTTTAAAATTGTACTTCGTTTTATTTTTATGTAATTTGACTTAGTCAAAATGTTAAAACGTTACATTACAACATCTCATCTCTCTCATACTGGGTTTTTATTTAATTTTATGTTTATGTTTATTTAATTTTAATTTATTTTTGGTTTTAGTTTTATGTAATTTGATTAAGTCAAAATATTTCATATACATTAGAATACATCCCGCATACCTTTTTTCTTTTAGATTTAATTTTATAAATGAAATAAAATAAATTCAAAATAAAAGTTTTGATTTTGAAATGAGTTTTTATTTAATTTTATGTTTATGTTTATTTAATTTTAATTTATTTTTAGTTTTAGCTTTATGTAATTTGGTTAAGTCAAAATATTTCATATACATTAGAATATCTCCTGCATAAATTTTTTCTTTTAGATTTAATTTAAAAAATGAAATAAAGCAAATTCAAAATAAAAATTTTGATTTTGAAATGCGTTTGGGGTTTTGGGCATCTAGTATTTATAAGTTAATAATATCCATGGTAAAATGGGGTGAATATCCATCGTTATGAACATTGTTATATCATAAGTTTATTGTAAGTATTACATTTTTATGTTCTTATTATTTAAATTTAAATATCATTACATAATCATTATTTTAAACCACTACATTTCCCCCATACTAGATTAAGTTTAAAAAATGTTACAAAATTAAATTAAAATTAAATATTTAAAAATGTTGATATACAATATTTCTTACATTTCATCTAAACTGTGGAAAAATTAGATTCTATTCATCTTAACACTTAATAAATCTGAAGTTAATATCTATATATATATATATATATATATATATATATATATATATATATATATATAGAGAGAGAGAGAGAGAGAGAGAGAGAGAGAGAGAGAGAGAGTAACACCATTGGTAAAACCATGGGTTGTTAAAAGCTAGTGCACAAAAAAACCAACAACATTAAATTGACTCTATAACCTCAATTTTAGGCGAACTATAGTAATAACAATATTATTATCAGGAGATTTTATTCCTCTATGCGTTAGGGAATATATATATATATATATATATATATATATATATATATATATATATATATATATATATATATATATATAAAAGTTTGGAGGGGAATGTAACCTAATATCTACTTTTAAGTAAAATATTTTAGTATCAAATTATATATTGGTGAAAGCATGAGGATGGGTTACACTTTTGGGCCAAATGTGGTGATGAAATTTCAAGTATTTCCTCTTTTATCGAATTTCACGTGGGCCTAATGGTTAAGAGCAAGTGTTTCCTCTTAAGTGGTCATAGGTTCAAAATCAGAGGGGGGAAAAGCAAATCGATGTGTGGAGGTGGGTCCCTTGTCCCATAAACAAGGGGGTCTCATACACCAATTTGGTGTATGGCTTCGTTGTGACCTTAAAATTGGATAATAATGATAATAATAATCCCCCTCATACACCAATTTGGAGTATGGCTTCGTCATGACCTTAAAATTGGATAATAATGATAATAATAATATAAGAAGTATGAATTTTGATTCGGAATAAAAATACAATATGTGGAGAATTATGTTGTCCTAATGATATTTTTTACAAAAAAAATAGTGTGCATCATCTACACAAAAAGAACTAAGTTTTTCATATTAATTTTTGTTTTATGCAAAATTATATTTTTTATTAGTTTTCAAATTTGGCAAAGTTGACCCATTTTGGAGACACATGTTCACATAAGATTTTTTTCAAATCTTTAAATAAATTGAAAAACCAAGAGTATACTTTTGAAGAGGACTTGTAAATGAATATAGTGGTATTTTTTGAGATTTTTTAGTTGTGTATATTTTATGTTATTGATTTTTTATTCAGCCCCTTTGAAACTGTCCAAAAAAATTTCAAGTGTTATGTTTAAAAGAAATTAGATAAAAAATATCATATGAATTCAAAAGTGTCAAATTCATATGCCATTGGATAGAAGATTCTTTCATGAATCGAACATGATCAACTTTGCCACTTAAGGCCAAACTTTGCCCTAAATCCGATGGAGTACAAAATGGGGTTGCAGAGAAATATATAGAAGAGGTGTTGAAAATGTATTTTTTAGGACTTCAAGAGCTCGATCGAGTGCTTAAATTCAAATTTCAAATTGCTCGATCGAGAGTTAATGTAACCCTCAGTTGAATGGCATACATGGTTAACCAGTGGCTCAATTGATCCATTAAAAACTCTAACCCGCCAACTTTTATTAATGGTATTACTGGTGAACCATACAACTCAAGGGCTCGATCGAGCCTCTACTATCAACAAATATTTTAGTGTTTAACTTTTTTCTTTGTAAGCTAAGGAGGGACCATTCTTTTATATTACTTTGAATTGAAACCATTACATTTCCATGGTGGCCTCAACCCGCCCCGAAGGGAAACCGGGTCTGTTGGCCACCTTAAGTTTTTGATAGCCATCCAAAAACCAAAAATCCTAATTCTTCTTGTCCATGCTATGTAGACTAGACATTCATAAAGATTATTACTATTCCTAGTTTGCATTATATACTTAAACTAGACACCGCAACTATCCTTTAACCTTTACAAAAACTGAAGAGAGCATACCCATATCCTCAGATGTTGCCCCGCGTGGTTTCCTTCTGTCCATCTTCTTTCTTTATACCCATGTTAATCTTCTCTATTAGCTGCTGAATCTCATCCGGTTTTTTGTCCTGCATCATCATGGTGATCTAGATGTTTTTCAATTCTCTCCTCAGATTTGGAATTCCTTGGGATAATTTTTCCATCTATATGGCAACTTGCTCCATAGCATTTGCCAACAGCCTTTTCATCACCCAGTATACATGCAGGGCCTGTTTGTACAGTGTCATGCATCCTCTTGTATTTCCTGGATCAAGTAGCAAGTATTCCCAATCTTCCATTTCTGATCCTGATTGGGCCTGGGCTGCTTCTTCCTCCAGATGCTGTATTATTCTTCTGATGTCCTTGTTAGTGTTTTCGCAATAGGCTTGCTCTGCGAACTAAATCTTTTTCTCCAAAGTTTCCTGTATTTTCTTGTTGGTGATGGTTCTTGCTTCTCCTATTTCCCTGCTGGTCGCCCTCTTCCTCTGTTGTGTCGCCCTCATCCCTGGCCTACTCTTCCTCTATTCCTGTAGTTTCCTCCGCGTCCCCGACCTTTCATGCCTGATGTGCTCCCAAATTCTCCTTCCTCTTCTTGCCCTGTGCTTCTCCTTTCTCCATGATCCATTTCTTCTTGAGGTTTATCCTTTGCTAAGCCCCCGACCTCCCTAGCCCTCTTTCTTGGCTGCTCGATTCCGTCCTGGTCTGAATCGAACATCTCCACGTCATCCTCAAAATCAACCTAAACAATCTGATACTGTTCTTCGTCTTCTCCATCCGCGATTTCCTTCCCTTTTTTCCCCAGCCTGCTTCGACCTCTAATCACCTCTTTCGCCTCGTCTCCCATTCTCCTCCTTGTTTCCATTTTCTTTCTCCTTCCAACTCTGTCTTTTGTTTCTCTCTGCCCCCTGCCTTTCTGTGACTATGCCTGGAGCTTTCACCACCCTATCCCTTTGCACATTCGCTGCTATTTCATTTATCGTTCTCCTGGCTTTGTCTTGCCTTCCTCCTTTATTATGTTTCCCCTGCCACTTCTCCGCGTTACTCTTCCCTCGAGCCTCCTGCCACCTGCCGCATTCATGATCGCCCACCTCTCTTCGTCCTTCTTCTACGCCATCGTACCTCCATCCTATCTCGACCGCATTACCTCCATCACCTTATTTATTCATTTCTTCCTCGCCGTCCCTCCTCGAAATGATGTCCCTTCTGCTAATCTCCATGTCCACCTTCATCATTTCCCTCCCCCCTTCTGCCTTTTCATCCTCCCTGGCCTGAGTTGTATTGATTTCCCTGATCGCCGCCATTCTCACCCCGATCGGGGGATTTTAGTGTTTAAATTTGATTGTGCAAAAAAAACAACAAATATTCTTTCATAGAGAAATATCAGAGTGTGTAAACTAGTAATTGCACCAGATGTTGCAAAGGAAATGTTGTAAGGCAGTACCATAGGAAAGAGTAGCATTAAATTGTTACTCTTCCATGATGAAAGTGAAAGTGTCACCAGATGTTGCCAAAGGGTGTAAGTATAATTTTGGATCTTAGTTAAAGAGGGGGGTCTCATGAATTGTATCATTTACATGACAGGATTATCCACAGTATCAAATTCTTTTTTTTGTTATTTATTGTAGTTGCTAGAGAATGCAATATAGAGGTAGCAAAGATCTATATCCTTAGAAATTATTGACCAGAAGACCCTACTTTGTTATTTTGGTTAATAATCCATATGTATTTGCACTAGAAACACTTGTTTTTGAAGTATTTTCCTGCTTGAATGGTTAGAAATTATCCACACCCTATTTGAATATGCAAACTTTATTTGTGATTGAATATTTCTTGCAATTGATATAACTCTCATGGATTTCATTCAAATCCAGTTACATTTTTCCCCCAATTCAAACTCTAGGAAACATTTTGTATAATTCTCTTTTTTACTGGTCTCTGAACTAGATCGGATCATAGTGACCTGCATCAAATGATTTTGGATAAATTATAAGAAGATCAATTTGAAGCCAAAATATGAATCTTTTGAAATCAAGGATGTTGAAAATATGAAATTAGCATACTCTACCACAAGTATGGTAAATTTTAATTTTGAAGATCAACACATTTGGTCTTTGAATCCTAAAAAGGACTATGAGCCTAGACTAGGATACCAAAGCCCTTTCAATTGATGATATCAACAAACCATGAACAAGTGATTAAATTTTCTTTGGAAATTCAAATGCCTGTCCAAACAAAAATCTTCATGAGTTCACTTTTAACTATTAAAGTTTTAATACAAAACATCCTTCAAAAAAGATACCAATTAGTTACCTCATGCTTCTTGGTTCTAATTTTATTTTCAAAGTACTTCATCTAAAAATAATGGTACCTTCAAAATTGTTGAATGAATTTAAATAGGAACATTTCTTTGAAATTTTTGATGAGATTTGTAAAGGTGGACTTTAATACTTTCTCAGGCTCATTTATATTACTATACATTTTTTAATTTTTGATGAATTAAATTTAAATTTTATAATAAAACTAAAGTTATAATTAAATTTGGACTTTGAAATTCAAATAAACATAAAGCAATCATATATATTGTATTTAGCTAAAACTTTATTTCAAAAATAATTATAATTCCAAATTGAACCAAAAAAATTTGAAATGATAAAATTAAAAGTAATCAAATTTATTTTTTTCTTAGATGACACTTAAACACAAATTCTAAGAGAAGCCAAAGAAACATTCATATAAAAATTACAAAATCTCTTTTATGGTGTGAATTCATGTTATAGCTGATCATTTCTCTTCGACACCCAACACATATAGCTTATATCTACCCATGTATTATGGGGTATAAAGGATAGCGTTTATCCAATAACTTTTTGATACAACCTCTCATGATGATCTATGACAAGGACTCTTAATGATTATCTATAGCGAGGACTCTTAATGGTGAGTTTTCTTCTTGGTGAGTATGGAAAGGTCGTTCTAGTAACTATGGGAAGATTTTGTAGTAATTATTAGTAGTGTTGTCACTCACTGCATTATGATTATTCAGTTGATCAAATTTGCCAAAGAGCAGTGAAGTTTGAAGCCATATTCCAAACCACATAAGCACTCAAAGCCAAATTTGACCCTCTCCATTTCATAGTGCTTGGAACAAGCTTTCCAACGTGTTGTGCTATACAACAACTCCCTCCCCCCCCCCCCCCCCCATTATTGGTATAATAGGTAATATTCTATTAATAAATGGGGACCCTTTATAAAACCCTTAAAAAAGAAATTTAGCACTTAGACTTTTCTTTTAAGTTTTTAAATAATAAATTGAGATATCAATTAAAAACCCTTTGAGAGCTAGAAATTATTGCCTTTTCACATACCGCTAGACCAAATGTGTCAAAATCCTTATTAATGAGAAAAAATCCCACAAGGCGATCAAAACAGTCATCACACTCAACTTAGATATCACTAAGCTTTTTCATTTAAAAATAAGACATAAGGCATTTCCTATTAAATAAATCCTGTATCGCATATCGACATTCATAAAGGGTGCAAATCCACAAAGCATGGTGAAATGTGTGAAATGTGATATTGCGATAGAATGTCCACCTTATCACATGGCTTCGAAACATTTAAGAAAAGTCTCAAATCTTATGAATAGTGTGATCTTGCGAAATGTGATAAAAGCCCAGACTCGATTGAAGCCAATGTCATAAAGTGGTGATTAAGTTAGTCATGTAATGCAAACCAATTTACAAGGTAAATATTCCATGAAACAAACTACACTTTAAATAATAAATAACACACTGCTTAACCCACATCTCGCATCTCGCTAGAACCTAGGGAAATTTAAGAAAATGCACAATCAAATATGCAATAACGCGATTTGTGATATTGCATCAAAATCACAAAATCTACATTCTCATAAGTAACGCTCACCACCTTAAAAGTTTTCATTCCCGTCTTATGATGTAGAACATTAATGAGCAATAAAGGTAGCGATAAGGGATCATTAGTGGATATTTAGTATGGGTTAATGGAATTTATGTTGAAAAGCAAATCGACGTGATATGATATCTTTTCATTTGAATTTGATTAAAACTCCTTTCTTGTCACCTTTTCAAGGTTATTTGTATCATTCATTCTCATTTTCATTCTTTCTTGTGTCTATTCGATAACTTCCGCTTTACTCCATTTCATGAAAAATCTACAGGGAACATCGTCAGAAGCAATGGAAAAGAGGGGCAAGGCAATTGCACCTGAGAAGTCAGAAATGATCCCTCCTTTCTCTGATAGTACGTGTAGCAGAGATGGAGGAAATTCAACATGGGAGGCCATGGATGATTTGTTAGAAGAGGAAAACCAAGGCCACTGGTAGCAAAGGCCATGGTAGATGTTCATGGTTCCTCCAACGCCTCCTACTTCAAAACATCATGCTCATTATTACACCACATAGCCGCAAGACCAAAGATAATCACATACACTGATATGGTCCAGTGGATAATTGATGTGGTGGACATCTCGGACAGAGATTTCAAGAACCAAAGTAAGAGGTTATGGGGCCTTTTTTAGAAGACAACCTACAGCTAATGTACCATTTACCAGAACCATAGAAGCTCTACAATAAGCAATTCCTCCATCAATTTAGGAAGGAAAATGAAGACCGATAGATGTCACGTAGATGTAGATAGCAAGTGAAGGCAAGCTCAAACACGATAAGATAGGTATGTGTTATACGACATCTATCTCTCCCCCTTATAGTTTCGGAGCAACCATGCTATCTAGATTTTTTGGTAATCCCGATAGCACCAAATTTTACCCAAAATGACTCCCATTAATAAATGCAGCTATGAATGAAATGATAATGAATTGGGCTCAAATTTTGTCTGATAATTTGGCAAAAGCCATTATGGAATATAGGAGAAAAAGAAGTCCCTCTATAAGGGTTTATCCCCTGTTTTTCATGAGTTCTTTTGTAATGGACGCAATCTATTTTAGTTCTAAATGTCCCATTATGGGATGGAAGTGGACTGTGAAAGACTTGCTTCCTACCCATGTGTACCATAAGATTTTGTGGGAGTCTCAGTTTCACCACCATTTTTATAAAATTTGTCGAGTTATGCTACTCATCCATAAACAAGTCTACAACACAACCACCCCTAGGTTTACAAAATAGGTTGAAGTGGATATCTTACTAGTAGCCAGTTTGTTTGGGGAGGAGACATTTACCTATATCAGAGTATTTGGGAGCATTACTTCACCGCATGTTCTCCCATAGTGATCCAAGCTCTTTTGCTTATAGATGTATTAAAGAATTACATGCATAAATTGCAACTTAACCATAGAAATTTAATGTGCGTATGAGAGAAGAGGAGAAACACATAAAAGCATGAAACAAGACAAGAGACTTGATAACAGAGTTCGTCTGATTTAGAATACGTCTTTGGGCCTTGCTTAATCAATGGGGAGGCCTTCAATCATTAAGTGGCATGAGAAATAAGAGCATAATCATCATTTACAAAAAGGATTCTTATACCTCCATTCTGGAAAATGGCCAAAAAATAGAGAGCTCTGCTGGAGAAATGGACACCACCTTTGAGTTCGTGGCATCGAGAAATGTTGAAACCATATAAAACTTGTCGAAATCTGACAAAGTGAAAATCTAGCCCCCTAGAGAAATTATTCAGATCATGGTTCTAACCCCCTCTCTGCACTTCTCATGGTTCCACCACCTATGATTGATATGCCTCGAACTATGTGCATGCTCCTCCCCCCGATGCACTGTGAAAAGCTAAAGTAATGTTTCCGCTGGAAGATCTCCCAAGGGAGACCATTGGCGCGTTGGCTAAAGTTGGTCGAATGATTGAGGAGGGGTCAGGGGATAAAATCTCGCCCCTCCATTTTATATGACAGAACTATTAATTAAATTGAAATGGGGGTGGGTCCGCCAGTCCGATGGCCTGCTCCCCAAAACTTTGTCAACATATGTGTGACCATAACATGGAGAGGTGGAGGGGCGGTGGGGTTGATAGCCCACACCCCCACTATGTTTAAATGGTCGTTGTGTGTGGGTTCCGGGGTGGTGTGATCATGGCCGCCCACCCCACTTAAAATATATTTATTTGTTACGTGGTTCCAGGGTGGCGAGGTCATGGCCACCCACCCCACTTGGCTTTAGTTATGGCAGTTCCGAGGGGGCAGTGTCATGGCCACCCACCCCCATTTAATATATATATATATATTAGAAAATTAATAACCATTGGCCCTTTTGTCTTTTCCAGAACCTTAGGCATTAGAAGACAAAATAATGGACCCACAAATTTGCCTAGAAAACTAGCTAGATTCCAATGCTAGGTTCTTGCCAAATTGCACCCTCCTTAAGCCTGCCACATGGGTAAGTCAACCCACAACTTTGATTGCCTCTACCTTCCTCATCCGGACTCGAATTGGAGTGTCATTCACACCATTCGAATCAAGGCGATGAGAACTTTGATCTGATGCCAATTTAATCGACCTTTTGCCACTTTGAATTTTGTGCCTTTTCCATGCCACTGGTGTCTAGAGATCCACCTGGATCAATCCTCCCCATCGAGGAGCTTTTAGACCGCAAAAAGCTTTATCAGTTAATTGGAAAGTGAGGAAATTGTTCCCTCACTCTTTCTTTTTCCAGCCATTTTGCCTTGCTAGGGTGCATCCCCTTGAAACCAACTCGAAAGTATTCCACATCTCCCCATCGTGAAATCCTGTTTCTTTTGTCAAGGATGATATCTTTAGGAAACTCAACAAGATACTCTGGGGAAAAATCATCAACTATAGGAACTGATCCCACCTCTTCATGTCCATAATCAATGGTGGCTCTTAAAGCTTTATGTTTTCCACATTCACTATGGAGTACATTTGCATATATGTCAGCAAATCGAGATGGAAGGCATTGTTTCCAGTCTTCTCCAAGATGGTGAATGGACCATACTAGATTGGTCGCAAATTCTTCCCTTCTCCCTTCATCCTGTCCTTGATGATCTGGAACCACACTTTTTTTCCCACATGAAATTGATGGTCGACTCGGTGTTTGTCATGTCGAACCTTGTACCCGACTTGAATTTTCTCCAACTGCTCCTGTACTACGTGGTGATTCAACTAGATCCGCTGAATGAACTGTTGTGCTTTGTCCCTTCATCACATCCGCTAGAGTCATCTTCCCTTCCAAAGACCATATCAAAAGGATCTTTGGGTAGGTAGCTAATACATGTCTCAAATGCTGAAGGATGCGTAGCTGAGTGCACTGCTCGATTGTAGGAATGCTGCACATATAGAAGATGCTCATCCCACAACTTAGGATGTTTCCCATAATAGCCTCGCAACAAGTGTACCATGGTGCGGTTGAAAACCTCTGTCTATCCGTCAGTTTGTGGATGAAATGATGTGCTTATTTTCAACTTGGTGTCCATCATCTTCCACAAGCTAGTCCAAAACTCTCTGAGAAAGCGAGAGTCCTGATCTGACACAATCGATGTGGGTAACCTGAAATGGACCCAAACATGCTGAAAGAAAAGATAAGTAGTCTGCTATGCAGTGATCTTATTTTTATAAGGCATTAAAATACACATCTTACTAAAATGGTCAACAATGACATACAAATAGTTGTGACTTTTCCTAGACAAAGGCAAACCTCCTACAAAATCCATTGACACACTTTCCCATGGATGACTTGGAAAAGGGATTGGTGTGTAGAGCCTAAGTTTTCTATTAGAGGGATTTGAAACATAACACATCACACATCCCTTTACATAGTGAGTCACAATGTTCTTAATATGAGGCCAAAAGTAAAATCTTTGTACATGACACAAAGTTTTTTCAACACCAAAATGACCGGACACAAGGGAGGTGTGGGCCTCCCGGATTACATGTACCCTTTCCCCTGTGGGTATGCACAATTTTCCAAGGTGATACAACATTTTTCCCTGCAAGTGATAGTTTTCCACCTGTGAACCATGGGTTAGTTTTTCATAAATCTCGTTAAAGTCATCATCATTAGCATATTGTTCAGTATAGCTTTCAAAATAACTAATTATTATGCAAAATAACAGAAGCAGAAATAGGAGGGCAAGATAGCATATCGGCCACTTTGTTGCTATTGCCCTTCTTATACTTTATTACCAGATGAAATTGTTGAAGAAAACCCATCCACCTGAAATGACAAGATTGTTGCAACTTGGTTTGTGACTGAAGATACTGCAAGGGCTGATGATCTGTATGGATGATGGTCTCTTTGCCGATCAGGTAGTGTTTCCACTCTTTCACACTCAAGACCAAGTCATATAACCCCTTGTCATAAGTGGGATAGTTTATCACAGCCTGAGATAACTTCTCTGAATGGTAACATATTGACTTCTTTTGCTGCATCAGTACAACTCCCATGGCATATTCGTTGGCATCTGGCTCGATCTTGAATGGTTATTGGAGATTTGGTAAGGCCAAGATCGATGTGGTGTTGATTCTTCGTTTCAATTATTTGAAGGACTTCTGTTGCTTTCCTCCCCATTGAAATACTTTCTTTACACTTGTCAATGTGTGTAAAGGTGCTGCAATAATAGAGAAATTGGCAATAAATCTCCTCAAATACTGTACTGCACCCAAAAATTTGTGAACCTCAGTTACACTAGTAGGCTTAGGGAAATTTACAATTTCTTCAATTTTAGAATGATCAATTTCTAATTGACCATGGCCAACAATATGACATAGGTAAACCAAAGAGGTTTTTTCAAACTCATACTTTGACAATTTTACATAGAGTTTTTCTTTTTTCAATACATCAAGCACTTTCTTCACGTGGCATAGATGTTCATTCCAACTTTTACTAAAGACAAGAATATCATCTAGATATACAAGAACAAATTCTTCAATTAAAGGCCTAAAGAGATCATTCATGACCCTCATGAAAGTGGCTGGAGTGTTGCAAAGTTTGAATGGCATCACCATCCATTCGAACAACCCCTGTTTAGTCTTGAAGGTGGTTTTCCACACATCCTGCTCTGTAATTCAGACCTGGTGATAACCACTACACAAATCCAATTTGGTGAAATAGATAGAATTCTTTAACTAATCTAATAAATCATCTATGCATAGGAGAGGGTAAAAAAATTTCACCATGATTTTGTTTAGTGCCCGGTAATCCACGCACATCCTTTGTGCCATATTTCTTCAGCACTAAGACAATCAGTGAGCCGCATGGAGTAGTGCTCAGTCTGATGACCCTTAGTTCAATAGTTATTGCACCTACTTTTTCATCTCCTCCATCTCAATGGTCAACATCCTGTACATGCCAATATTTGGTAAAGGAGCATCATGCTGCAAATGGATCTCATGTTGGATTTCCCTCTTTGGAGGTAATCCCCTTGGTTCCTAAAATAGCACATCATAGTTAGAAATTAATTCACATAATTCCTTTTTATGCACATGATCACAACCATGGAAAGCATCAGATAATTCTGCATCTTTCCCCCTTACAACCATAAGCATGCAACCCTTACTGGAATCCACTAACCTCTTCATTTGTCCTGCACTTACAAGGCTAGCATTGATTTTAGTTTGATGAGCCCTTACAATATATTCTACCCCATCTTTTTTTATTTGGTATGTATTTTCATGACGGAAGAAGATTTCTTTTCTAACAAAAGGATATCAAGCACCTACACACATGAACAAGACAAGCAGTCAGCTATACAAGAGCCAAAAGAAGAACATAGAAAGAGATAAATTAAGCACTTCCCTTAGTAGAAATTAAGCAGAGAAAACATGTTACCTGGTCAACATATCACCTTCATCAGCATTGGAGGATAAGACTCCACAAGAGGTATGGACTAGTAAGAAACCCTATCTTTCACATCTGAGGGTATTTGGATGTGATGCATATGTACATGTTCCAAAGGAGAAAAGAACCAAGTTGGATAATAAATCTGAAAAGTGCATCTTTATTGGGTATAAGGATAGTTTAAAGGGTTATAAGCTTTGGAGCCAAGTAACAAGGGAGGTTGTGTACAGTCGAGATGTGGTGTTCAAAGAGGTGAAAGATTTTATTAAACATGAAATCCAACCAAAGGAACCTGAGAAGATAGAGTATGAGCTTATGGAGGAAGAATCAGACTCTATAGAAGAGGAGGAATCAGAAGATGAAAAGCCATAAAATCTAGGTGTGAGAAGATTAGTTCAAGAAAGAAGGAAGCCAGAAAGGTATAACCCATCTGCTTTCTATTCAATTTTTTCTTTATCTATTACTCATGATGATCCCAGAACTGTGAAGGAAGCAGTAGATTCAGAGGATGGAAAACTTTGGAAAGAGGCCATGGTTGATGAAATGGCATCTTTGTACAAAAATGAGGAATGGGATCTGGTGGAGTTGCCGGTTGGAAGGAAACCCATTGGCAGCAAATGGGTGTTCAAGAAGAAGACAAATGCAGAAGGAAAGGTGGATAAATACAAAGCTTGGTTGGTAGCAAAAGGTTATTCCCAGGTGTGGGGAATTGATTTTGGTGATATTCTTTCTCTTGTTACCAAGGTAGCTTCTATTAGATTACTTTTATCTATTGTTGTTGCTTTTGATTTTGAGGTAGAACAGATGGATGTGAAGACAAAATTTCTTCACAAGGATATAGAAGAGGAGATCTACATGAAGAAACCTAAAGGCTTTGCGATGAAGGGTAAGAAAGAACTAGTATGCAAGTTAAAGAAGTCTCTGTATGGGTTAAAACCGTCACCAAGGATGTGGTATCAGAAATTTGATACATTTATACGGGGACTTGGCTTCACCAGAAGCAAAGCAGATCATTGTGTGTATTTTAAATTAATTCGTGACCATGTTATTTATCTGGTCTTGTATGTGGATGATATGTTGTTGGTTGGAAATGACAAAGAAATTATCCAGGATTTGAAGACCCAATTGTCCTCCAAATTCGACATGAAAGATCTTGGTGTTGCAAACTATATTTTGGGCATGGAAATTAAAAGAGATCAGGCAAAGAGGAAGCTCTGGTTAAACCAGAGGAAGTATGCCGAGACAATACTATAGAGATTTAATATGCAAGATTGTAAACCGGTGAAGGTTCCTATTCTTGTAAGTGTAAAATTATCTGTTGAACAGTGTCACAAGACACAAGAAGAGGAAGAGGACATGTCTCATGTTCCATATGCAAGTGCAATCGATAGCCTGATATATGCGATGGTATGTACTAGACCAGACATTTCACGTGCAGTGGGAGTATTGAGTAGGTTTATGTCAAAACCAGGGAAGAAGCATTAGACAACAATGAAGTGGGTTTTCAGGTATTTGTGTGGCACTAGTGATTATGGTTTGTGCTACCAAGGAAGACCAAGATTGGACAAAGTGTTGGATATTCATGGCTTTGTTGATGTGGACTGGGCTAGAGATCTAGATCAGAGAAGATCTACAAGTGGGTGTGTGTTTAACCTATTTGGAGGTGCAATCAATTGGATGAGTAAGAAACAATTTGTAGTGGCACTATCAACTATAGAGGCAGAATACATGGCAACCACTCATGCAAGAAAGGAAGTAGTTTGGTTGCAGAGATTGTGTTCAAGTATGGTGTTAGTACAGGGAGCTATAAGGATAGACTATGACAGCCAAAGTATAATTTTCTTGGCAAAGAACACTGCTTATCATTCAAAGAAAAATCAAATTGATGTTCAGTATCACTTTGTGAGGGATATGATAGACGACAAAAAGGTGTTTCTCATAAAGGTGGACACTTTGAAGAATATTTCAGATGCATTGACAAAATCTGTGAGCTCTAAGAATTTCTCTTGGTGCATAGAAACAATGGACATTGTAGGGCTGGATAAATGACTAAGCTCTCCCATGGCCCCCATACGGAAAGAAAACAACAAGTGGGACTCGCATGGAAAATTTTAGGGGCTAATGTTCGCCCAGTGGGCTAATTTTCCATGATTTTTCCACAAAAAGATTCGCTAATTTCCAATTTTTATAAAAGGTGATTCGCCCAAATTTTAGAATATAAAACTATTTTACCTTTAAAATCGCCAACATTATATAGAGACTATATATAAAATCATTATAAATTTGAATAATTTTACAAATATATCAATAAACATTTTATAGTTTGCATATTAGGGATTAATGAGATTCGCCAATGTTTCTAAACTTCAAGAAAAATTTCCGTCCTTAAAATTTTCCTTGAGTGGGAGAATGTTGGGTTGTGTTATATTCTTTCCGTGACTAGTCGACGTAGTTAACTGGGGGGGTTAGAGGGGGGCAAGATCCCCCCCTTCATTGCATTGATTGTGCAACCGGGGGGGGTCACGGGGTGGAAGCATGCCCTCTTGTACAGGGGGTTTGAGGGGGGCAGTTAGCCCCCCTCTCTGGGGTCCAGGGCAGCACCTTGGGGAAAATATTTTTGGACCATATATTAGGTTGGCGGGACCTACCTATGGTTTTGTGCATAGTTTTCACACATGGTTTTGGACGTGATGTTTTTGGGTCCATGGTTTTGGATGGATGGTTTTCGTTCCATGGTATTGGATGCTTCGGAATGTATAAATATGTATTGTAACATTGAAAGGAACATAATGAAAAATCAAGATGGTAGTTAAGGATTTGGGATCCAAGGGAAAATCTCTGTGTATATATGTTTTATTTGTTATGCTCACGCATTATTTATTTTATGTGTTTTAGAATTTGTATGCAGGTAATTTCTGTATGGGGTTAAAACCTACACAATATATCTTTCTCAATCGTTATGTCTAACTGTTTATCCAAAATGATTACTATTAAATGATTTAACTTCTTATTGCAGTTGAATGATCTTTATTACCAATTGTCGTAGGACATCATTGTAGATCGCATACTTTATTTAATTCTCGGGTATATTTATAGTTAAATAGTGTTAAACTAGGATATATGCATGTGTTTAGTAGTTTATATTATATTACTTTTAGCTTAATCATTTCCCTGTTACATCATATATCACCCCACCAACACTATCAAAATTGCTTCTACAAAAATGGTCCCATTATCCCTAGTAGGAGCCACTACACCAAATGGAAAAGGAACTGCTAACCAAGTTCCAAACTGGGTGGTTTTCCCCCATGTTGTAGCAACAATTTTCAAGGCTTCAACATATTGGCACTAGAAGGAGGGCCTAACTATGGATAGCAAGTAAATTCAAATAAATAGGCCATTCTAAGAGTAAAATTCCCTCACCCTCTCCTCCAACTTCTCGTTCACATTCTAAGTCTCCCAATCCTAAGCGAGAAGTTGAAGAAACCCTTCGAATCCACTACTAAGATCTCAAAGAAATCATATCAATATTATTTTATAGAAACCCTAAATTCCAACCTTTGATCCATAAGTTGTAGGGGATTTCAATATCTCAAGAAGAATCTGAGTTGTCTCAAGCAAGTGTTACTTCTCAGTTCCCTTCCTCTCAAGGGTTAACTAGATCGTAGAGTGAAAAGTTTTGGATTCCCCCATTTGAATTCTCTCTACCAAACCGAAGGAAATATAAGAAAACACACTCAAAAGCTCATAGTGAGGTTCTCTCATCCTCACCTGAAACACCCTCATTCATTCCATCCACTTCATCACAAAATCAGCCATCCACCTCACAACTCCAGATTGTGGTTTACACAGGTATTGGAGCACAAGTCTCCTCTACCTAATCACCTTCAACTACTAGAACATATTCCTTTACACATATACCTACGATGGCTCAAAGACCATGGAAAAATCCAGGAGTTGTTCAAATGGCAAGACCCTTACATCCATTACCTGCCCATCCAAAAAAGTGGTTACCAAAGTTCAATCCTGATGATGGCCTACCAGTTGAGGAACACATAGACAACTTTATGTTGTCCATAAATCTCAATGAAGTAGTAGAAGAAGATGCAGTTGTAGGATTATTCCCTTATACCTTACAAGGATCGGTAGGATCATGGTACTTTTCATTACCATCAGGTTCCTTTAATAATTAGGATTCCTTTCATGAGCAGTTCCTAACCAATTTGGAGATGACCGATCAATGGCTACTCTTATCAATGACCTCTCCAACATGAAAGCAAAACCTACAAAACTGATTAAAGACTTTAATTCTTGTTTCAATAAGTTATTGAATAAAATCCCAAGAGCATCCAAGCCCAGCGATGAAGTCCAAAATGAATGGTACATTTCTGCTCTTCCTTCATAAACAACTATTTTTGTCGATAGAGCTGCCAAACCAACTTTGGCAGAAAACATAGCTTTGAAAGAATCCATAGCTGTATAAAAACATATTTTAGCCTTAGATAAGAAGAAAACATTAGAAGAATGAAAATATAAGAAGGTAACTTTAGGTTTTGAATCCAAGAAAAAATCACCTAAAGCTCCTTTTGATCTTGAAGGTCTACAGAAAATCCTTAAAACCATGTCCAACAAAATAGTCGACATTAAAAAGGTGGTAGAAACTTCCTCAAGGAAAGATTTCAGACCATATAAAAGAAATCCTTCCTCTGATCCTAATTCTCCGAGCATAATATCCAATGTTGAATCAGATGTGGAAGAAGAAGAAGTCTCAATAGCGGAAGAACAAACACATGATGAAGAAGTAGTTAAGCTACAAGGAAATTGGAATTTTATCCCTCCTAATGAAGAAGCACAAGAGGCTTTACCTGTCACAACTAGGATTAGAAGCCCTATTTATTAGCCACAGACGAGACCAAAACAAAAAGCATCAACCACTACTCCCAAAGACAAAGCAACAGGTAATAAATATTTTCCCAAATCCACTCAAACCACTCCTCCTCAATCAAATTCTTCACCTCCAGATAAAACCTTGACAGTGTCTGATGAAATGGAATTTAACATCATTGATTATATGAAAAATACTAGGGAAACATTAAATTCCACGATCTTGGAAAGTTGAAACATCAATAGAAACTATTTCTCAAAGAACTAAAAGCAGTCCCTACTTCGCCTCTTCTTGTTGTTGTAATATCACTAGCTACTCAAGAAATGGGAAGGCCTCCTACTACCTCATTAGATAGAATTGATCCTACTAATATTGCTCTAATCGGAGAAAGGTCCAAATCTCATGCTCCTCCATTTCTTTTGACCTTTGAAGTTTTCAACAAAAATATACACAATTGTTTAGTTGATTCTGGAGCTTCACCTAACATTCTACCAAGAATAGTTTGTGCATAATTGAATGTTGAGCCCCAAAATATGTTGTGTGCATTGTTCAATTAGAGTGATCCCAAGTCGAGATTATAGGAGAACTCAATCAAGTCACTATTAGACTCTCATCAAACCCAAAAGTCTCTCAAGTCATTGACACTCTTGTGGCTGATATCCCTAAGTTCTACGGCCTAATCCTTAGCAGAGACTGGTCAGAAAAGCTTCATGTCTATTTCGCAACCGACTAGTCCCACATGTGGCTTCCTCATCATGGCAAGCCAAATCAAATAAGGGTTGACCATGAAAAACACCAAAAATATATCATTACAGAACTAGAAGGAGAGAATATCATTGGAAATTACTCGGTTGAATCATTTCTAGGAAATTTTAATGAAAATACTTCACCCTTCTTGGAGAATTCTGTTATATCACAAATTGAACATTATTCTCAAACAAATGCTTCTAAGTGTATAAATTTTGTAGATAAACCTGTAGTTAGTTCATTATTTTGGAAATTATTTTTTGATGGATCCAAATCTAACGATGGAGCCAGAGTAGGATGCACATCAGTTAGCCGAGAAGGGGAAAAATATATTATCATGCAGACTTGAATTCGAATGCACAAACAACAATGTTGAATATGAAGCATTGGTTCAAGGGTTGTATAAAGCCATCGGCCTTAATATCAAACATCTTCAAGTATTTGGAGATTTGGAAATTGTGATAAAACAGGTAAGAAATATTATACATTGTCTTTCTAGACATTTGAAACATTATCAATCATTAGTCCAAGACCTCACTTCTCATTTTACAATACCCTATCCCAAGACTCCAAAATGCAAGTGCCGATCTTTTGGCTAAAGTTGCATCCAAGCTCATTCCACTAGGAGATTATAGCCCTAATCGCTTTTTTACTGAATTAATTTTTAGGCCTTCTATTCCCAAAAATATCACCAATTGGGGAGTCTTTAATAATGATCTGGATATCATAAGATTTCTAACATCTGAAGGCTCTTATGGTGACCAGATAATTGATGAGGATCAACATGACAGATAGCTTAAGAAAGAAGCAACTATAAATACCATACCTAAGTCTGTAATTAAGTTAGAAGACTTATATGATCTTAAGGATAGGTTCAAAAAACCCGCTAGATCAAAACTTAAAAGTTCAGCTTTGAGGTTTGAATTAGTTAATCTTGGAACTAGCCTTAAACCTCAAAATATCAATCTAGGACTTGGTATTACACCAGATGAAAAATTAGCCTTCATTAATTTGTTGAAGAAATACAAGAATGTCTTTGCTTGAAACTATGAAAATCTTAAGACATATGACACTTCCATTATTCAACATACCATTCCTATGATATCTGATGAAAAGCCGTACACAAGAACCTGAGAAATATTCACCCAAATTTAGAAAATCAGATCAAATTTGAATTGAATAAGCTGCTTAAAGCCAAAATAATTTTTCGTGCCATGCGTTCAAGGTGGATTTCCAACCTTGTTCCAGTTATAAAAAAGAATGGTGATATTCGAATATGTATAGACTTTCACAATCTCAACAAAGATTGTCAAAAGGAAAAATTACCATTACCTCCTATGGAACAAATATTGCAATTAGTTGCAGGCTCAGAACTCATGTCTTTCCTGGATGGATTTTCAGGTTATAATAATATTGTCATATATCCAAATGAATGACTAAAGACCACATTTAGAAATGGACATAGCTTTGAAAGGTTTGGTAAATAAATCAGTGGTAATATATCTAGATGATATAATTGTGTATTCAAAAAGATGCAACAATCATTTAAAGGATTTAAAACAAATGTTTGAGCATTGTCAGAGGTATGGAATTTCTCTCAATCCCAAGAAATCTTTCTTTGCTTTAAGTGAAGAAAAACTCCTTGGATTTATTGTATCCAAATAAGGGATTCACATTGACCCTAACAGGATAAGAGAAATTTCTGAAATTCCATTACCTCATAACAAAAAGTCCATGCAATCTTTCCGTGGTCGGATAAATTTTGTCAAAATATTTGCCCCTCAATTTTCATGAATTGTTTTACCTCTCCAATCTATGATTAAGAAAAAAATTGTTTTTATATGGGGACATAGAGAGCATGAAGCCTTTAATCTGATTAAACAAGCAATCCTAAATGCTCCCTCTTTAGCAACTCCGAAATTTTCTAATCATTTCATTTTATATACTTTTGCTTCAAAGACATTATATGCAGCCATATTGACACAGGTCAATGATGACAAAGCCGAAGCACCAATTTCTTTCTTTAGCTCCAATTTGCAAGGGGCTGAATTAAATTATTTAGACATTGAAAAACAAGCTTTTTCTGTTTTCAATTTGATAAAGCATTTCAGACTCTTTCTCCTCAAAACTCACACCATGGTAGTAGTCTCGTTTTTAGCAGTGAGAAATTTATTAATACAAAGGGATGTGGCTGAGAAAAGAACAAATTGGGTAACAACATTGCAAGAATATGACATTGAGATCAAACCAGCTAAAATTGTTAAAGGTCAAGGTTTTTGGAGAATGTTAGCATGAGCAGCCAACTTACCAGCACTACAAGATTCAGGTGATGATATACAAGTATATGAGGTAAGCATCAACGACACTGAATCCAAATATGTTGATATCATCTTTTATTTGAAAAATGGATATTCCCCTATGCAACTAAGTTACAAAAGAAAAAGGGCTTTGAGAATAAAGGCTAAAAAATATGAGATCATCAATGATGTATTGTTTATAAAGAATTATGATTATGTTTTGCTTAGATGCCTTGAAAAATCTGAGGCAGAAACGTTTTTGTAGGAACTCCATGATGGACTAGCTGGTGGACATTTTGGAGGAGACACAACCACACATAAAATCATGCATGTTGGCTACTATTGGCCAACCTTATTTAAAGGTGCACACTAGTATGTAAGGAAATGTAAATTTTATCAAACAGTTGTTAGAAGACAGAGGAAACCGACATTACCATTACACTTAGTCAACATTGAACAAGCATTTGAACAATAGGGACTTGACATAATAGGTGAGATCGTTCCTCACTCTTCAAAGCATCATAAATATATCCTTACAACAACTGATTATTTCACAAAATGGGTGGAAGCAATTCCACTTAAGGTAGCCAATTTTGAAAACATCATTGAATTTATTGACCATTTTATTATTACCATATTTTGTCTACCATCTTCCCTCATGTTTGATAATGCATCTTATTTCAAAGGCAATTCTATGACAAAAGTTTTTCTTAAAAGAGGTTTTAAACTTAAATATTTTGGTAACTATTACCCTCAAGGAAATGGCTTAGCCGAGTCTACAAAAAAATATCTCATAAGAATCATGAAATGAACTGTTGATCAAATTCAAAAAAATTGGCACAAATCTTTAATGTTTTCTCTATGGGAAGATCGAATAACATAGAAGGCCTTGATAGGCACTTCTCCTTTTAATTTGGTATATGGGAAAGAAGTTGTCCTCCATACAAATTTAGTTATTCCCTCTCTAGCCCTGGTTCAATTTATTGAAGAAACCCCTTCCTCTTTTATGCAATTAATACAATCACAAATATTTAAGATCAAAGAAGAGAGGGAAAAGGCCAAAATCACACATGCACATCATCAACAGTTAGTCAAATCCTCATTTGATGTGAATTCTGTAAGTTCAAAATCCTTTCAGCTCAGAGACCTGGTATTGAAGTGGCATAAACCACACGAGGAAAAAGGTAAGAATACCAAATTCCAAAGAATGTGGCTTGGCCCATTTTAGATTGTGGAACAAACAGGCCCATCAACCTTTTTATTGCAAGACTTATCAGGCAAGAGAGATTCTCTGCCTGTATCCTGAAGAAATATTTTTCATAGAAGATAACCTCTTCTATCCCTTGTATACTATTTCTTTTACTTTTTAGAAAAATAAAAGTTGAGTAATTTTATTTTGGCATTTACATAATAATATCTTTTATATTTTGACTTTTCGCTTGCCTAAGTAGAGATTATTGAGAAGATGATTTTTACATTTGAAACATGGGCCAAGTTTTATTACTCTGAAATCTGTTTGTTCTCTACCAATATTACTTGTCTTTTTCTAAAACTCAACTTTGTAAAGAAACCTTTTCTCTACCATCAGTCAAGAAAAGTATCTATAACAAAGCAAGGCTTCTCTACAGAAAAGCATCTTTAACTCTATAGTTGTCATCCAAAAACTCTTAAGGAGTCAATGATTCTCCCCATCTTGTAAGATTTCTCCTTTTAGAGTGTAATTCTAAAATATGCTTAAACTTAAAGGATAAGAGGTGTCATCAAGAGCCGACTTACCATGATCATAGGGAAGTAACAAGTTGACATTACCAATACTGCATATCAAAACAGTGTAATGGCTTGATATTGTGTCAATTAAAATACAAGGGGTCTCACCAAGAGACAGCTTGTTCAGTTAAGTTACAACTAGTGAGTGGCATTGTCAATTTTGGCCACCAAACCAAGACAATGGCCTTTAAGGAAAAAAATTAAAATTTTAAGAAAAAAAGAATTGTTCTGAAAAGAAATGAAAAAGAAAGTAAGTATATGAATCTGAACTTATCTTTAAAAATTGCACGCTTATCTAGATGGGATACTAAATCATTGTTGGTTAAGAGGTAACCCTCTTGAGGCTATGGATGCCAGCTGGCAGCAGAGGCTCTACCTATGACAACTGAGTACATCTAAAAAACTAATTTGTGAGAGCCCCCTGTTTTTATCTTTAAAACCAAGTAATCATTGATGTAGAAAAAAAAACTTTCATATTGGAGAGGATAATCAAATGGATGATAGTTAGGTAGATTTTGTTTTTTATTATTCAGAGAAATGTTACTTACCATATATTTCATTTATTTTTTTTTTCCAAACTACCTTTATTAGGAAGTTTTTTAGAATATCAAAAAATGTCAGAAATAATTGGTTCTTCCAGCGAATTGCCAATTGTTGTGATATAAAACAACCCCCCCCCCCCCCCCCTCATTTATTGGTAGAATAGATTAATATTCTATTAATATATGGGGACACTTTATAAAACCCTTGAAAATAAATTTAGCACTTAGACTTTTTATTTTAAGTTTTTAAAGAATAAAACAAGATATCAAGTCAAAACCCTTTGAGAGCTAGCAATTCTTGCCTTTCTGCATATCCCTAGAACAAATGTGTCAAAAGCCTTATTAATGAGCAAAACTCACAAAAAAAAAATCAAAAGGATCATCGTGCTCAACTTAGATATCATTAGGATTTTTCAATTAAAAATAATACCTAATGCAATTCCTATTAAATAAATCTCGTATCGCATATCGACATTCATAAAGGGCGCAAATCCACAAAGCATGGTGAAATGTGTGAAATGTGATATTTTGAATGTCAACTTTATCACATCGCTTTGAAACATTTAGGAAAAGTCTCAAATCTTATGAATAGTGCGAGCTTGTGAAATGTGATAAATTCCTGAGCCCGATTAAATCCAATGTCATAGAGTGGTGATTAAGTCCATCACGCAATGAAAAGCGCTTTATAAGGTAAATATTCCATCAAAAAAACTACGCTTTAAATAATAAATAACACCTCGCTTATCTCGCATCTCGCATCCTACAGTAACCTAGGGAACTTTAAGAAAATGCACAATCAAATATGCGATAACATGAATTTGTGATATTGCATTGCAATCACAAAATCGAAATTCTCACAACTAACACTTGCCACCTTAAAGGTTTTCCTTCCCGCCTTATGATGCAGACCATTAATGAGCAATAAAGGTAGTGATAAGGGACCATTGGTGGATATTTAATATGGGTTAATGACATTTATGTTAAAAGGCAACTCAACGTGATACGATATCTTTTCATCTGCATTTGATTAAAACTCCTTTCTTGTCACATTTTCAAGGTTATCTGTATCATTCGTTCTCATTTTCATTCTTGCTTTTGTCTCTCTGATAGCTTCTGCTTTGCTCCATTTCAGAAAAAAATCCATAGGGAACATTCTCAAAAGCAATGGCAAAGAGTGGAAAGGGAGTTGCATCTAAAAAGTCAGAAATGATCCCTCTTTTCTCTGATACTACGTGCATCAAAGACATAGGAACTTGAACATGGGAGGCCATGTATGTTTTTTTAGACGAGGAAAAACCAAGGCCACAAGTAGCAAAGGCCACAGTGGATGCTCATGATTCCATTGGCGCCTCCTACTTCGAAACGACATGCTCATTTTTACACCACAAAGCCACAAGACCAAATATAATCCATACACAGATATGGTCAAGTGGATAATTGATGTAGTGGAAATCTCGGAAAGAGAGTTCAAGAATCATAGGCAAGAGGTTATGGGGTATTTTTCAGCAGACAACCTACAGCGAATGTATCATTTACCAGAGCCACAGAAGCTCTACAATAAATAATTTCTTAAGCAATTTTCTAAGGAAAATGAAGACTCGACAGATGTCATGCAAACCTGGATAGTAAGTGAAGTCAAGCTCAAATGGGATAAGATGGGTATGTATTCTATGGCATCTATCTCTCCCCCTTATAGTTTCGCAACAACCATGCTATGTAGATTATTCAATAAACCTGATACCACCAAATTTTCAACAGAATGGCTCCCATTAATAGATGTAGTTGCGAATGCAACGATAATGAATTTGGCTCCAATTTTGTAAGATAATTTGGCAAAAATCCATTATGGGATTTAGGATAAAAAGAAGTCCCTATATAAGGGTTTATCCCCCATTTTTCATGAGTGATTTTGTAATGGACACGGTTTGTTTTAGTTCTAAATTTCCCATTATGGGATGGAAGTGGACTATGCAAGACCTTCTTCCTATCCATGTGTACCATAAGATTTTGTGGGAGTCTCAGTTTCACTACCATTTTTATAAAATTTGTCGAGTTATGCTACCCATCCACAACCAAGTCTACAACACAATCGAGCCTAGGTTTTCAAAAGAGGCTAAAGTAGATATCTGACTAGTAGCCAAATGATTTGGGGAGCAGACATTTACCTATATCAAAGTATTTGGAAGCTTTACTTCACCACATGTTCTCCCATACTATGTCCCCGCCAAATTAATGGCCAGGGAGATAGCCTACCAAACGGAAAGGGAAGGTGGGTTGAGCAGAGGATTGAAAGAGCAAAAGAAGGCCATTTGGCCTACATTTCCATTGCAATGTGCTCCATTTGTGCTACATGAATTTTCACATGCATGGAAAGAAGTAGATATCATGAAGTCTCTGAAATTAGCTATAATCCCGAGAAGGAAGTATGACCCAAATGGCACTAATAAGGACTTCATTGCTATGAAACTAAATAAATTCACCCACGAAGAGGATGCCTTCGTTGACCTCTTCCTACAGACAGAAACATTTTCAAAAGTGACACATATGGAATCACTATTTTTTACCCTAGATGATGTTAAGGCTTTCCACGTGTGCAAAAAAAGGAGATTATTTTAAGGTCCCATTAGACCTACTAATATTGAACCAATAAGGGAGCCAACTCCCAGTGTAAGCTTGGAGGACAACACCAAAGAGAGTTCTGAAGAAGAAACCATAGAGATATATACTCATGATTCAGAGCACTCAAAGTAGCAATCTCAAAATGGGGGAGGAAATACAAATAAAGAGTTTGAAAAGGACACAGCTAGAACTACAAAGGAAACAGCTAAGAAAAACTCAGCAAAGAAACAAGAAGAGATTACCTCTAAATAAACTCAATCAGGAAAGGCCCCAATTATTGATTTGGAAGAGGAATGGGAGCAGTTCAACAAGAAGCTTCAAACAGGTGAACAAACATTTGAGATACAGGCTCCTAAGAAAACCCAGCACAAATCAACTCCAGAAACAATAGTAGAAAGATATGCGGGCACTCAGGACATTAAGCTCATTCCTGCTACCCCCACTTCAGAAATTGTTTTGAGAATTGAGGAAGTTCCTTCACTTGATGTATTTTATAGTCCTATCCAAAAATATGTCATCAAGAGATAGAGGAAGGAAAGAAAGCTAGACGCTATATCTATTATGACTCCTGATAATCAACCAATGGACATCGTATGGAAGGAATTTCCCATGGAGGCATCTGAAAATCTCACAAAATTGTTGCAATTAGTAGGATCCTATGCCATGGCAACTATTGACAAAGAGATAGAGGTCCAAATGTTGCTTAAATAAAAGGAACAAAGAATTTTGTTATTAGAACAACAATTAGCTCAGGAGAAATCCAATCAACAAGCAGAATTACAAATAGCCCAGCTCTAGCAGGAATTTGAACAAATGAGAATACAATATTAGGCAAGCCTAGTAGAAAGATATGCACGAATTTAAGCTATGACAGATAAGTATAAAGACAATTCGCAAATCAATGAGTTCATAAAGGAAGCACGCAGTCTTAACTCCCAACTAATGTAGTAGAAGGAATTTCTTTGCCAGAAAATCTTGCAAATAAGTCCTTATTGTGAGATCAGTGATAAGCTAACAAGAAAATTTGTTGACATGAGACTTGAGTATGACAAAATCCATAAAACGATTTCCAAATTTATCGCCTGGAAAGAATCATAGGATGGGAGAAAGGTTGATCTGACAAAGCTAGAGGAATCACATAAAAACATTATGTTTATAGATTGGGATTCTCGGCTCAAGCAAGTGGAAAGGGAGACAATGATAGCAGCAGCAACAAGAAACAACATACTAGAAGCCATAAATGAAAATATGCATGGCACCAACCTGGTTATAGAATGCATACCAAGATTTCTTCCAAATATCAAACAGTTAGAGCAGCAGTGGAGGCAGGAAGCAGAGGAGAAGGAGGAGGTAATCAGATAGATGAGCAAGCTAAATTTGGAAGCATACTGGCGGTTCTTAGTGAAACCATATAGCCAATGGATGACCCTAATATTCTTAATAGCCTCCACACAAAAAATGGTGCCAACACTAACAGACGCTATATTTGTTTGGGAAGTTAAAATCTACAATAGGCCAACCGACTCAGCTCAAGCCTATGGAAGATATTTGTGATCTCAAAGATCAAATGAAAGGAGTTATTCACTTAGTTTATTTTTATTTTAGTTTTATTTTTTGCCTAATCTGAGGAAGGTCGTTTAAACATCCTCAGCTATTTTTTTGAAATAATCTATTTTAGGACCTATAGTTTAGTATTTAAACCCCCTCATGCATTTAGAGAGGGGTCCAGCAATTTTATCAAAAACATTCTTACAAAAATTCCACTTCTATACTTTTGAGGAGGTTCTAATGGAATGAATGGAACATGATCTATTTTCTTAAATATATAGCATGCTCTACTGAAATGCACTTTTGTACTCTTAGAATGCATTGGATTGATTGAAACTAGGTCAATATTGTTGAAGCACATGAGCAGGACTTATCATATATGGGACTTTTATCTTATGATCTTGTTTTATTTATGTATCAAGCAATAATTCGTCTTTTAATTGTTTTATGTGTGAAAGTTTGAATTATAATTTAACATTATTGCACTTTTGTATGATGTTAGCTTTGATTCTATTTTGAATACATGAACGATTTGATATGTGATATATCTTTATCAATCATTTTGTCTAACTATTAATCCAAAATGATTACTGTTAAATGATTTAACTTCTTATTGCAGTTGAATGATATTTATTACCAATTTTCATAGGACATCATTGTAGATTTCATACTTTATTTAATTCTCGATTATATTTATAGTTAAATAGTGTTAAAGTAGGATATATGCACGTGTTTAGTAGTTTAGATTAGATTACGCTTAGCTTAATCAAACTATCAAAATATCTTCTGGGAAACTAGCCCCATTATCCCTAGTCGGTGCCACTACACAAAAAGGAAAAGGAGCTTCTAACCAAGGTCCAGACCAGGTGGTTTTCCCCCATGTTCTAGCAACGATTTTTAAGGCTTCAACGCAATGGTATATGGAAGTATGAAAATACACTTTTGGATCAAAAGATATGGTTTTTTAAAGTTCAGAGGTTATGTTTCCTTTAAAGGGAAGGAGAAAAGAATATTGGAGGTCCAAGAACTCATCACAATCACAAATCTCAAGAGTAGAAAAACCTACGATTGGTTAATTGGCAATATTGTAAATCGCAAATCGGTTGGGCCTTGAACATAGTCCATTAGGTTACCGGCGGTGGGCAGGTCCCGCATCCCGCAATCCCACAATATCGCAGTGTTGTATCCCACAATATTGTAGTCCTGCAGTCCCACAGCCTCGCGATCTTGCACATCAGACCCCGCAATACTGGTGAATCGGCAATCAGCAAGCCCTAAGGACCATTCTTAAGCAATTGCGCGAGCGATGCATCGATAGTGCAAAATTGCCAATAATTGGGCATTAGTGTGAAAGCGTTGGGAGGGGTCAATTTCATTTTACAAAGAAAATTAGTTGCAAAACCATAAGTAGGCATTCCTTTTCTCTCTCCTCTAGGGAGCCACGTGGTAGAGCACCATTGGTCCAGATGAATCCATTGGAAACTGACATCATCATGACATGGTAGCATGGAGGACACATGGAACACACATTCGGCATTTTCAGGGGTTCTATGGGGGCATTTCCGAGTGACACATGTCACCACTTGGGAGGTGCCACATGGCACCTCCTAACATCATCAATCTTGCAATCAGTGATCGCACAAAGCAAAGTTCCTCCTCCATAGAATTTCTTCCCAACTTGCAATTGTGATATGCGGGAACTCCCAGACGTGATATTTTATGTAATGAAGTTAAAGGGTTGTCAAGTTCGTCCCTTTCAAAGGCCACAAACTCATTCAATAGCCCTCCCCAGATGTGATTCTTTATGCGATGCATTCTATAGACCGTCACGTCCTGATAATAGGCTGGCTCCAGGAAATATCATAATAAGGCCCTCTTCTATCTTATGATTGTGATACTCCAAGTGGGCCCAATCCTGTAGATTGTCGATTGCAAGGTTCTAGGGGAGATATCATAGGTGAGCATTATAAGACATCAATATGTGGGATTTTATATAACAAAGGAAGAAGTCCCCTAGCACGAAGTCTAATGGCTTTAGTGCCCGAGGACTAAGCACCTGGTTCAAGACGACGATCATATGAAGAATGTTATAGAAAAGGGTTGAAGCAAAGGGGCCTAAAGGGGATCGAGACTCAAATGTTTCGTAATGTTTTAGTGATATGGGCTAGCACCTTACAGTCCTTCGTATTACACCATAAGCACATCACCATGCATATTAGGGCACTGATAGTGCAGTGTAGGAATTTAAAGGCTTGATGGGTCAGCAGCTATGGCTTTTAAGAAAACACGTGGTGCGTTCAAACCCAGCATGGGTTGATCCAGAAAGTCCCATTGTGACACGGAACCAGGGTCGACACTGATAGGAGTAAAAAAAGGACTTAGTAGCTCAGGAGGATTTAATTATCCATCACGGTATCCCATATAGAGGGGAAACGAGATACCACCTATGGGTCCTCTGCTTCAGTATTGCAGCATGAAACTGATAGCACCCATTCCCAACTTTAAAGGATGAATGGTTTAAGCAGTGAAGGTAGAAGCAATGGGAGTCGGCTAAGTAGCACATGAGGCCATACCATTACCAAACTACAACCTGAAGCAGTAGTGATCACAGGGATGGGCATGAAGATATTTTTGTTAACATTCTCATCTGATTGATTGACTTGTTTTGTATTCCTGTAATGTGTTTCCATTCAGTGAGACAATTAATGTTTTGTAATGTTTTTGGACCACAAATCCATCCCTGACCAAGACAACTAGTCAACCTGATAGTTGAGACTCAGCCGAAGATATTTTGATGTAATGAATATTCAACACTCCCCCTCTCCAAATAAATAGTGAGAAGCAACACTTCACAAAGGTTCACAAATCTATAAGAAAAAACTACATGTATTTTCAGACTGTATAACTTAACAATACAGATCTTTCAAAATATCAATTAAATGGTGGTGAATCCCCCTTCATGTATTACAATATGATATCCTCCTGTTAAAATCCATTATGTTCATTTTTCTTCTCTAAATTCATGCAATAATAGCTACTATAAATATTTTGTACTTCCTTACATATTCATTTGTATTTATTTGTTAAAGCATATGCATGTATGAAGGGCAAAAATTATATATTTAAAACTGCGCTACTTGAATCATAGCACCCAGTCTCTCTTCTATCCATTATATCCATCTATAACTCAAATAAGTGTATAAATTCTTATTGCTTCAAGCTTTATGTGTTAAATATATAATTCTTGAAGCTTTGGGCTCTATATGATGAGTTTCTCTTTCTACTTATCCTCTCTCATTGCTTTATAAAGCTTATTAAACTGTAAGTCCTTGAACTACTTGGCCTCCGCCTCCACTATTTTATGCATATGTGAAAGAAGTACCTTATATACATGACTTATACCTTTGGATGAATGATACAACCAATCCCTTTATATATATATATATATATATAATATATATATATATATATATATATAATATATATATATAATACATGTGATGTCTCCAGTTTCCCAAGAATCATTGGAGACACACAAAATCTAGTTGTGCCCAGGCACTGGTCTTGTAATCAATCCAATGTTGTCTCTAGGAGAGACAACATCTTCTCACTTCATTGTTAGGGAACGTATTGAAGGATTTCCCCCTGGGATACGACAAATTCAACACGCTTTGTGTAGGTGAGAAAAGATGCTCTAATTGCATCCACATCACCTTAGAAACTCCACACACCCCATCATCATTTATCATCTTGACTTTTAAAAAGCCTCACTCTCGCTCAAATACTTCTCAGTAAAAAACCCCATTTGTACCTGACCCAGAGAAGTTAATTTTTAGGAAAGTCTAGAAGGACAAAACTTCTACTACCTGTGCTACCGTCCCATCAATCTTTGAAGCTTCCTCATCCAACTCCCAACCCATTGTTACTCACTACTTAGGAATCACTCCTAAAAGCCTTAAATACCCTACTTTCAGTCTAGCCACTCCTACCACTATGTTTTTGGCCCAAGTTCCTCAGGTGAATCTCAATCCCCCTCCATTAATCCATATGGCTCTTTTGATTTTTTTGCTAAATAAATATGCCCCTCTTAATTTACCTCAACCCCCAAGTGCTATGCCTTGGGACTACCTATAGCTTCTTCCTAGGTTCAATGGGGAGGATGAAAACAACCTTGAAGTCTTCTGTGATTTTGCTGAGAACCTAAACGTAGAGCAGTCGATGCGATCTTGAGACTTTTTGTACAATCCCTTGATGGAGAAGCCAGAACATGGTTTGATAGCTCTACCTAATGCCTCCATCACTACCTCAGAGGAACTTAAAAAATATTTCACACAAAAATGGGGTGAAAAGAGAAATCATGAGTACCTCCTAACATATTTTAATGTTATAAGGAAGAAGCCAAATGAGGATATCTCATAATTTAATAGAAGGTTCAATAAGTAGTATAACAACCTTCCTACTAAGATAAAGCCTCCTCCATCTGCCACTCACGTAGCATTTTTGGGAGCCTTTTAATCCGACTTTGGTTTCACCTTAAGAGAAAGGAAGTATCCCACTTTAGATCAACTACAAATTGATGCGCTTGAGGTGGAAGAAAACTTCATTTCAGCCGGGAAGTCGAGAGGAAAGTAGGAACCTACTGAGAATAAAAGAGGGAAAGAAGAGGCATCCTCCTCAAGTCAAACTAGAGAATCACTAGACCTGAAGTTGGATGAGATGGATAAACTCATCAGGATTTTATCACAAAAGGTTGGAAAGCTTGAACTTGAGAACAAGAGTCTCTCCAAACATAATTTTCAAGGAAATAACCAGGGTTATCACCCATAGTATAGGAGGCCTCCATTGTAAATACTTCCAAGGGAAATAAAGAAACAACTCAATCAGATCCCTCATCCTCTATATTTAGAAGATGGTCCTAATCAATAATTGTCAGATACAATGAGATGCAGGGAAACTTATATTCTGCTTTCCCTGAAGAAGAACATGAAAATTTGGCTCACTAGTAGACTACTCATGATAGAGAAGCAGCAACAAATGAGGAAGATATAAATTATTATTGTAAATATTTTTCATATTTCATGCAAGCACAACCACACCATAAGTATGATCTAAGATCTTCAAAGGAGAGGTCAAGATAACTAGAACAACAAGAGGGAAATTCTCCCCGCGTTATTCCCCTAGTACTAGATAAAGGGAAAGGTAAGTTAAATCCTGGCCCTTCCAAGATAAAATTTTCCTCTAATAAGGAAAGAAATAGTGTTGAGGGACACATAAAAAAGGAGGCACTGGTTCTACAAAAAATTGCCATTGGTAAGGATGGAGAAGCAAAGCCAAGAGGTATAGAAAAGGTCCAACCTACATTCAATCTTTAGAAGGAGCTTGAAAAGGTAAAAATTCATTGTACTTTTATTGAGTGTCAAAAGCAACCTACTTATAAATCTCAAGTCTCTCAATTCATGCATCCATCCACCTCAGCACTAGCCCATGACAGTTTAAACCTCCAAGAGGAGAGGCCAATGGTTGTGTTTGGGTTGAATGTGGAATAACTTGATCCTTCTATAGCACCCTTCTACGTGACCCTAGTATTCCATGACCTCTTATTGCATAACTTCATGTTGGATTTCGGATCCTCACACAATCTTATGCCATTAGCAGTGATGGAACAACTAGGCTTACAGATCAGTGTGCCCTATGAGGACCCATACTCCTTTGACTCTAAGAGGGTCAAATGCTTGGTAATGATAAAGGATATGGTGGTAAACCTAGCTCAGATCCCTATAAAGAGCATGGTAATGGACATAGTAGTGGCAAACATTCCCCCTCAGTTCGGCATGCTCCTATCTAGATCTTGGGGTTCTAAGGTGGGGGGCTCTATCAAGTTAGACATAAATTATGCCCCTATTACCACTTTTGGAGGAGTGCAAAGGAGGTTTTACAAAGAATCTAGTTTTGTAAAAGCTATGACCCCAGCTAAAGGCTTAGAAAAATCCCTAGTGCATGGGAAGGAAAGTGACCTCTCTTGCATGTTCCTAGAAGAATATGAGACCATATTAGAGGAAACATCAGTACATCTAACAAGCCAGTCAGAACACCAACACACAAATGAAAACAAAGTATGGAAATTATACTTTGACAGATCAAATTCAAAAGAGGGAAATGGAGTTAGAGTATTTTTGGTATCTCGGGAGGGCAGCCTAATACCCCTCTCATTCAAGCTGGAGTTTTGAGGCAACCAACAATGTAGTTGAGTTCAAAGCATTTCTCCTTGGCTTAAAAATGGCAAAGAATATGAATATTGCATTCCTAATGGCCTATGGAGACTCTAAGCTAACCGTAAGGAAGATCAGAGATTAGTGCCAGGCCAAACACCTGACACTAAGGACCTACCGTAATGAAGTGTGGGATTTAATGGAGAATTTCTTCTTGTCCTTTAATATCAACTTTTTTCCCCATAGAAGGAAATAGAATGGAATAATCTCTTGTTGTAACAAGTGGTTTCAAGCTGCCTCAAAATCCACTCCTCGGGTATGAGGTGGAAGTTAGATATAGACCCCCAATACATGATAATGGCAAGCACTGGCAGGTATTCGAGGATGATGAGAAATTGAAACAGTTCATAGAATTCGTTGGGGATTTCATCCACTCCACCATAATTCAAGAATAAGAATAATCAGATAAATAAGCCACTTCATGGAAAGACACAGTGGTTGGGTGCAAAATTCTGCAACTAAAATGGAATACCATCCCTCGTGGACTAGTCCCAATGGAAAGGATTTTTAATAAGGATGACATAGTCGCCAAACTAATGGCTCTAGAGATAGATGATCAAGTAGAATAATGCAATATCGGCTCAAAGGAGGAACCCCATATGATCAATCTATCAAAAAGAATCCCCTTGCACTACAGACAAAGTTATTTAAACCTATTCAAAATCTACAAGGATGTTTTTGCTTGGTATTATGAGGATTTGAAAGCATTTGATACTAATATCATAAAGCATAAGATTACTTTGAAGAGTGGAATAAATCCATGCAAGCAGAAACTCAGGAAGATAAATCCACTCTTACTCCCCTCCATTGAAAAAGAAGTGGGAAAGCTGCTATAGGAAAAGATCATGGTGCCTTTAAGGTACTCTGAGTGGGTGACCAAATTAGTCCCATGTCTGGAAAAAGAATGGATAAATAAGGCGATATGTAGATTTTAGGAATCTAAATAGGGCATTGTTGAAAGACAACTACCCACTGCCTAGGATGGATCATATATTGCAAAAGGTGGTTTGCACAGGAAGAATGTCCATGACGGAGGGTTCTCTGGTTACAACCAAGTAGTAGTCCACCTTAATGATTAGAAGAAGACTGCTTTCACCACCTAGTGGGGAACATTCATATATGATTGCATGTCTTTCGGTCTTTTTAATGTAGGGGACACATTTCAAAGAGCCATGGACATAGCTTTTATAGGGGATAAAGACAAATTCATGGTGGTTTATGTAGATGACATCACAGTATTTTCTAAGACTGATGAAGAGCACATCCTCCATTTGAAGCTCACCTTTGAGAAATGCAAGAGGTATGGTCTTCCTTTGAATCCTAAGAAATATCAGTTCACCCTCAGTGAGGGGAAGATACTAAGACACATAGTAGTGTAGGAAGGAGTAAAGATTGATCCTAAGCGATTCAAATCCATCAGTCATATTCCCTTGCCCAGAAATAAGAAAGGGGTCCAAGCCTTTTTGGGGAGAATAAATTTCTTGAGGAGGTTCATACCCAACTATGTAGAAATAGTTAAGGGTATTACAGACGTGCTTAAGAAGGAAAACAAATTCAAGTGGAGCCATGCCCCTAGAGATCCTTTCACTAGAATTAAAGAAGCATTGGTTGAAACCCCGATACTAGTCAACCCTGAATATTCAATACCTTTCTATGCATTTTCTTTCTCTTCTGCACAGACTATTACCGTAGTGCTGCTACAGAAAAATAAATATGGTTATGAATAGCCCATCGTCTTCTTCACCCAAGTCCTGAGGGATGTTGAGCTAAAATGTAACATCTTGGAGAAACAATCCTATGCACTAATCAAGGCTTGGAAGGCATTTCGTATGTATGTGCTAAAATCAGAAATCACAACATTTGTCCCAACTATAGTAGTCAAGGACATCCTGGTGTAAGGAGATAGCAAAGGAAAAAGGGGTAGGTGGATAGCAAAAATATAAGAATATTAGCTAGACATAAAGCCTACTAAGCTCATAAAAGATCAGGGGTTGGCCAATGTTTTATTTTGAATCAAATTACCAAGCTTTAGGGATAAACTTGACAATAGAGGAAGTGTTATGAAACCAACTCACAAAAATATAAAAAAGATAGATCAACACCTTAGAATTTAGCTTCTTCGAGAGGGGAACCTCATTTACATTACACAAATGAACAATTCTTGGATGATACAAATGACAAGACCTCCTTTCTATATATAGGAGTCTAAGGGGTCATAATATAATCAAAGTCGACATAACAATAATAATGTAAGGACACAATAATAAAAATAGTGGCCTTCTAGGGCACAATAATAACAATATGGGGACTACATGGGAATAACAATATAATAAGGGGGTTGTACTAATAAAAATAACAGGTTACACTAGTAGTATAGGGACCTAACATGCCCCTCTCCTTCAAAAAGAGTTGCCCTCAATGCTTGAGTAGTTCTTGATGCTTCTGTATAAATTCTTGTCCTCCCATGTGGAATCTTCAGCAAGTAAGTTCTTTCACTTGATGAGATGCTTTGAAACTGATATATTTCATAGTTGTCAATTTCTCAATTCTATGACTACTTCATGTTCCAATATGAATTTTCCTTCCTTGTCAAGTTATCACAATATTGTTTGAACTGGGATCTTCTGCAACTTTTGAATGAGTTCCCACTCCTTTGGGCATATGGATATCTATAAGGCCTGATGTTTGGAGGAACACTTCCTGGAATCAAATGAATATCACGATCATAATCACGAATAGGTGGGAGGCCTTTGAGAGTCTCAAATAACTTGGAATGATTGTCCAAAACATTTTAGAGATATGGAGAAATACATGATTTCGATGTGGGATCCTCTAGTGAACATAATTATGAAATTACGCCCCGTTGTTCTTTATTTAGAAGCTTTGTCATGCTATTAGAGTTTATTATATTTCCAGGTTTCCCTTTAATACCCCTCAATTCAACTTCCTTTCCTTCTGAAAAAAAAATTCAAGAAACGTTCTTGAAAATTAAAAGTTATCGTACCCAAATATTGTATCCATTGGACTCCTAGTAAAACATCAGCACCCCCCATTGGAATGGAAATAATTAGGCTATTCAATACATATTCTCCCATAGATAGCTTGATATTATGGAAATTTCCAGAGAAATTTATGGTTCCTCCATTTGCAACCATCACTTGACACTCTAGTGCTGGATATAGGAAGAAATTCAATTCCTTGGCTATCTTACAATGAATAAAATTATGGGTACTACGCGAATCAATCAACATATTACCTTTTTCTTCTTGATATGTCCTTCTATATTGATAGTTTGAGGAATGGTAATTTCTTCCAATACATTACAAGTTATGGTCAGATTCATTTCTTGATGCTCGATGTGATCTTTCAATTCTTGAACATTTTTCTTCTTGATATGTCCTTCTATATTGATAGTTTGAGGAGTGGTAATTCTGGCCAATGCATTACAAGATATGGTCAAATTCATTTTTCTTTCTTGATGTGATCTTTCACTTCTTGAACCATTTTCTTCTTGATATGTCCTTCTATCTTAAGAGTTTGAGGAGTGGTAATTCTTTCCAATGTTTTAGAAGATATGGTTGGATTCATTTCTTCTTTCACTAGGGTGGGTTCCTAGTGTATATCCTCTTCTTTTGATGTTTCTTTATCCTATTCATAATCTATGTAAAATAATTTCTTCTCAGCACACTTATGACCTTTAATGTATTTTCTATCACAATTGTAACAAAGCCCTTTTTCTCTTTTTTCTTACAATTGTTGTGGTGTAAACCTTGTAGGTTGTGGAAGGCTAGCAGAAAAAACACTTCCATAATTATAGTTGTGAGTGGTGGGATTCCTTGTTTCCATAATTTCTCTTTCAATTTTTCTTGCTAACCTTAATGCCTTCTCCAATGAATCAGGTTCCCAAAGACGAACCTCATGTTGAATGTTATCCTTTAAAGTCCCTATGAAGACATCACCCATTTTCTTCTCTGGAATACCATTTGCCCCTATATTCAATTTTTGGAATTCCTCAATGCGCTCTGCCATTGAACCCTTTTGTTTAAGATTTATCAATTGGCTAAAGAAGGTGTTTCTCTTTGTATCCTTATAATGTGTTATCATTTCCTATGTGAAAATTGACCAAGTGACAAGTGCTTTACAAGAACAAAGCCCCTTATACCATAAAAATTGATTCGATTCTAAATAATTAGATGAAATACGTACCTTTTTTAATAGTGGTACACCATGTAGATCAAAATATTTCTCCATATGTAGTATCCAATTTACCGGATCCTTGCCATCAAACTTCCTCATCTCGTTTTTTCTTGATTTTAGGAGCTCCATCTTGAAACGACTGTAACTATGTACTTTCATATTTTTAAGTTCTTAAATTTCGTTCTATAATAGCCCTCTAAGTTATCTTTCTATCTCCACAAGTCTGATATCAATTGCATTCCTAAAGAAAGATCTATTCTCAATCTCCCTTGATGACCTAATTATAGACGAGTTCAGTAGAGAAAACTTGTATGAAGTTCAACGTGTCACTATTTCGACCTTAGTCCCTAAAACTAGTATACAGAAAAATATAGGTCATGCTCTTTCTGAAGCTTCTTACAAAATTTCAATCTGATGCTCGAAACAAAAGTTATGATGATTTTCCCCAGGTCACCTGTTTAGGATGTAATTTTAGAGTCTGCCAAAACCCTAACTTCCTCAAATCATATATCCAGAAATATAGCGAGACAAGATCTGAAATTTAGACACAAGGTTCAAACCGATTTCTTCTCAAATGGGTTTTATTTTTCGCTTATGAAACTTTGTAGAGAAAATGGTTTAGCGAAAATTCCACGATGACCTGTTTTAGATGAAATTCTAGAGCTTACGAAAACCCTAACTTCGTTAGATCATATTTCCACACATGTAGTGATACAAGATATGAAATTTGGACCCAAGGTTTAGCGTGATTTCTTCTCAAATGGTTTTTTTTTTCGATTCTGAAATGTCACAGAAACAAATTTATAGAGAAAATTCCATGATGCCCTGTTTGGAGCAAGAAAACCCTAGAATCCAAAGCTCGAATACCAAATGTTATGAAACCAGCTCACAAAAAGATAAAAAAGATAGATCAACACCTTAGAATTTATCCTCTTAGAAGGGGCAACCTCCTTTATATTACACAAATTAACAATTCTTGGATGATACAAATGACAATACCTCCTTTCTATATATAGGAGTCTAAGGGGTCATAATATAATCACAGCCGACATAACAATAATAATGGAAGGGCACAATAATAACAATAGTGGGCTTATATGGGGCACAATAATAACAATATTGGGACTACATGGGCACAACAATATAATAAGGGGGTTGTACTAATAACAATAAGGGGTTACACTAGTAGTATAGGGACCTAATAGGAAGGAAAACCAAAGGATCATCAGAGCGAGATTAAAACATTTGAGCAAAGGATTTATGCTAAATATGAGGGATCACCCTGGTATAATAACATCATTCATTATCTCTTATTCCTGTGGTGCCCGATGGGGCTAGATATATTTAAATACCGATCTCTGAGATTGCAAGTGAAAAAATGTATCATATCCAATGGCCTATTCTACTAGAAGGACGTGTTGGGGGTATTGTTGTTATGTTTGGTGGAGGGTGAAACCCAGAAGGGATTGAGGATTTTGTGGAAGTGACTATAGCTAGAATATCATAGCACATAAAATCCTCAAGGTAGGACTCTATTAATTATCATTTTGTTTCTTTCTTATGAATGATTTCAATTCCATGAAACCAGGGCTTCAAAGAACTGATAAGTCTAGTCCAAAAATTTTACTATCAAAATCTTCAATTTTGGAATCAAGCATTCAACCAAAACTATATTTATTGCTAATAACCATGTGTCCATACAATGAGAATATGGTGAATATAAACTTATCATGGAAAAATGAGGAGGATATGATGACTACAATCATTATGTGGAACAAAATTCAAAAATTTAAGATTTGTTAGGGTTGAATGATAGCTTACAACATTACACATAGTAATCATAATCACAAAAGCAAAACAATACAAACTAAAAACAACCCAAAAAAGGTGTCTCACCAAAATGCCCTCTGAAAATCCAATAAAGAGAATATATAACTACTTAGTCTTAATTTGCATTTTTTTCTCATAGAACTACTAACATCGACAAGACGATATTCATGCAAGAGCCAAACTATCTATGAGCCTTTGGGTGCTTTTCTAGCATAGAATACAAGAGCGATGCCCACTCATTTCTTTCCTCCTTTAGAACTAATGGTTTTATCAACATCTATGTCTTTCCAATATCCAACGAAAGCAACCATATTGAGCCTAGACCCATTTGGGTACCTTTCTATATCGAGGGTGAAGAAGTATCATTCCTTCTCTCGGAATAGGGCTTTTCTTTGTACATAATGTACATGAGGTTTCCCTCCTTACTTAGTCTCTCATAAAATGCATGGCTATATTCATTGTGACTCTATCCATGGCCCCTCATATAGGTATTTTGTGATGGGATTTCCACTATTAGAAAGAGTAGCAACCGTGAGATGCATTTTGACCTAGATTTGTGTTTTAAAAAGAGAGAAGGTGGGTCATACTTAGTACATTTTGATGAACACCTTGAGAATAGAGAATATGGGTCTGATCTTCTTATAGAACCTACTATGGTTGAGCAAGAGGTAATTTTTAATATAAAGAAACAAGGTTATGCCCTTGATGAAGCATACTAACAAGGCTCATCTAAAAACTAGTTAGCCTTGAACACAAAGAATTGTAGGTGAACATAGCAAACCAAATTTGCAGATGAATAATATGTTGGAGAGGATGTGGTTGAGTGTTTCCTTTAATGGAGAGTGAACTTGATAATAGTTCCATCACATATGAAGAGGATAGGTATATGCCATTTGATATTGAAAATATCTCTTTCCAAAATTCTATGTACTTGATTGACAAATAAGTCCATACAGAAATTAAATAAAATGACAATTGTCTAGGACATTTGATAAAAAAGGATGATATTGAAAAAGGGCAGTCCTTGACATTGTGCCCTCATGAAAATATTGATCTGACCAATGTGATAGAATAGAACAGTATCAATATGAGTAATGCGAAAAGTATTTCTAGATTCCTAAGCAACCATTTTGCAGTCCTTGAAAAACAACCAACTTAATATACACTAAGAGAATGGAATTTGTCCAAGTATAAGATGTGGATATGATGACTAACATAATTAGCGACACTGAGTTTTATGTTAGTTTGGAGAAATATTGGGGCAGAGGACTTGTCTTAGGATTGGAATATGGTTTACCAATTTTTGCAATGGTCATCGTAAAGAAAGCATTGATATTTCCTATGGTAATCATGAAAAAAGAAACAACGCTAACAACAATAATGTGATTATGGCAATTTTCTTAATGTAAAAACAATGGTTTGTTGCACTGTTACAACTGTATTTGGTGTTTGAGGTAGAACATAAATTATAACTTTTAATCCAATAATAGTTGATAATATTTCATCTCCTTCTCTTTTATTCACTAACAATTAGCCTACTAACTCACTAATTAAGTATTACTTATTAACACTGACTCACTAGCTACGCAACCAATCTCTCATTCCTAACCGACATACCCATGAACCCCTAATCCATAAACCCATTATGTAAAATGTAAATATGTTAGGGTGTTGTTTCGAAGTTTTTAAAATAGACAATCTAGTTTGTTCACAAAACATGCTTATGAAAATCTAAGAACAAAATGTGTCCATGTTATGAAATAGTGTGCAAGCTCATGTCATGGTTACATAAGCACCACCAAGCTTATTGCATGGTTAACATCATTAAGCACAAGCCTATTTCTTGAAAAACCCTTGCATCCTCACTTTGTTAACACAATTTTAACCAAATCTACATGAATGTTTTAGGTTTTTTGGTGTGACCTATCTCAAAAAGGAACCCTTAAACCTCTTCATTGACCTGAATTTAGGGTTATTTTTACCCTATTGTCTTTCATATTCTTTTGCATATTTTTAATTCCATACCATCTGCCCACTTATGAAGGTGTGGAATCATTTTGATTCAACTCAATAAGGCCTTCTGCCACTTACTCTCTTATGTAACATACATTTTGGTAGAATAAAATTGAAGGATCCAATTTTCACTTTAGTAGTAGAAGGTTTCTACCGTCATTCAACATAAATAAAAAATATTTTTTCCTACCATCTAACATCATTCAACACAAGCCTTATCTCTGGGGAAAACCTAGCATCCTTGACTTATCAACACTATTTGTCCAACATTGAATAAATGTTTTGGGTTTCTTCACATGACCTATCTCAGAAAGGAATGCATAAATATCTTTATTAACTTCAATCCAACTAAAACCAAGGTTCTTTTATACCTTATTCTCTTTCATCTTCTTCTTCACCTTTTCGATGTCATCCCATCTGTCAATTTTTGCATACATATTTGGTAGTACAATGTAAGGTGCAACATCATTTGGGTCCAACTCAATAATGCATTATGATGCATACTCTCCTAACTCTCTGTTGGTGTGGAGTCTACAATTACTGAGAAGGGAAACCCATATAGTACCATTATGATTTATTAGCATTCTATTAATAAATTCATGTGCCTCATCCAGGTGCCCAACTCAGCCAAGAAGGTCAACCATGCAGCCACTGTGCTCCATTGTAGGGGTAATGTGATAGTATGACGTAAAGTTATCAAAGTATTTCCTACCTTCCTCCATTAATCCTACATGGAAGCATGCAGATAAAAAATAAATTAAAGTGAAGTGGTCATGAATTATATTTGATTGTTTCATTTGTTCAATGAGAGAAAGGGCCTCCTTGGAACATCCATGCATTGTATATCCAGAAATCATTGCATTCCATGACACTACATCATGTTGATGGATATTGTTAAATACAGATCATGCCTTCTTTGTGCTACCACATTTTGCATACATGTCTACAAGGGACTTTGCAACAAATACATCATATTGAAATTTTCATTTTATTATTTCCACATGGATATCCTTGCCCTGGTCCAATGTGTCAAGTTGGCACATGCTGGGAAGATGTTGGAAAATGTATTTGGGTCTAGCTTCAAACCAACCACTTTCATTTTTTGAAAAAGCTTCAAGGCCTCATCACTGTGTCCATTATATATGTACGCTATGATAACTGTTTTCCAGGATATAGTATTTCTTTCAGCCATCTAGTCAAAATAGCTTCATGTATTTTCTATGTTGTCAAATTTTGCATACATGTCAACAAGGGTACTAGTAGAAAATACATCAGACATAAATCCATTCTTAATTATCTTTGCATGGATCATCATGCCTTCATCTATAGCTTTCAAGTTAGCACAATAAGATAAAACACTAGCGAAGATATTTAAGTTTGGTTTCAGACATGCTGCTTGCATTTGTTGAAACAGAGTGACGAACTCCTCCAATATCCCATTCTAAGCACATACAACTATTAATATTGTCCAAGAAATCACATTTTTTGCAGGCATTTCCTAAAACATATTGAAATCCTCATCAATACATCCATTTTGTGCAAATCTAGCCATTATTACCGTCCAAGAAATAACATTTCACTAGCGCATTTTTCCAAACACATTACATGTATTCTCTATGGTACCACATTTTCCATACATGTCTACAAGGGAATTCTCCACAAATACATCAGAGTGAATATGCCCAATCTTAGTGGCCTATGTGTGGATGTCCGCGCAACACTAAAACATATGTTAATATTCAATATATTCTAAAATATTTCCATCCAACGTCAATGTAGATATGGGTGTAAGTCCAACTTAAATTTTGTACTTTTGATTTGCGCCATGTGAAATTTACCCAGTTGTTGGAAAGTCAGTGCGATGTGTCATCTCCTCTTTCCATCTTAGATATATGCAAAATTTCTCCAAAGATACACATAAATTCCTACCCTAATTGAAAGAATCCTCTTCCATACTACCTAGATCCACTCCAAAAACATCAAATAAAATCATACCTAAGTTGTGACTAGACACAATATTAATACAACCACACAAATGACCATGGAAAAGACACCACAAGAAAACCACACATGGGACTTGAAATTAGAAACCATATTCTTCTTGACTTCATACCTTCGTACCCAAAATGCAAAAATTACCAATCGACCAAGACAAAAATTTAGGGGCTAATATTGACAATTTCACGAATTTTTCCAGATTTTCACTCATTCAAGATGAATACTCATTCAAATTCCACATACATATATTTTTTGCTCAAAAAATTATCAAATATTTCTATATAACATACAAAATCCTTTAAGATTTAGAAAAACTTATATAAGTTTTGCAAAATCTTTTATAGTTAGAATCTTGAGAATTGTAAATATTCACGAAGTTTGTCCACTTACAACAAAAATTAACACAATTCCTTATAATTTTACTAGATCAAACCATGGTATATTCTTGTTCTTAACATTAATTCCATTTTAACCACGTAGATTCAGTGGTCGACATGATTTTTTCCAAAATTCGAGTTCAACAAAACTAGATCACAAAGCAATAGAGAATTTTTCTTAAAAGTGCTAAAAATTAACATCGTGAGAACCATATCTCTAAATAAATTGTTGAATATTTGAAATGAAATACATTTAAACCCTAGAAATATAGGGTTTTAAAGGCCTTAAAGCAAGGATTTCCAAAATTTTACAATTTGGATGAAGGTACTAAAATAAGCCAAAAAGCTGAAAAATGTGAGGACCTAGATCCATATATTTCTGAACTTGAAACCTTGAAATCCAAGGTCGTTGTGCATTATTCCCATAAAACCCCTTACTAATGAGGGTAATTGGATCCATGCCCTAGGAACCAAGGCCATATTTTTTTCCACCTCTCCAAGGTAGTATGCAATTCAAATTAACGAGTAAGCATAGTCTAATCATTTAACGAAAAATCAAACGAAATAGACATAGGATAGCAGGGGATTTGTTCTCAAAGGAGAACACATTATGATGTAATTACACAAATATTCACAAAAAACATGGTCAATTGGATATTTGGATCTAGAAGAGGAAAGAAATTTCCATCCATAGAGGAGATATGAGAGAAAGGATGAGAAAAAGGGATCAAACATTGAGAGAACAAGAAGTTCATGCAAATACAGGTAATTCAAATTGTCTCACTTGTCATATTACTAGCTCCATATTATATGAATTAAGAGATATGGTTGAAAACCATAAACAAATGGAGAATGAAACAATAAAACTAAGATAAAATAAGAATTGAAAGTAATACTATGTAATTAAAAAATGAGATTTAACAACAACTAAAGAAAACCATTTGAAACCATACAAATTATTGAAAACCACTTGAAAGCATGTAAAATATTGAGAACTACTTGAAACTGCGTTTATTGGAATTTTTTAAAACCACTTGAATTCAGGCAAATTGTGAAGCTTTGAATTGTAATGGTTTAAGATAACCCACAAAAACTAAGGATGTGATTTAACCAAAGAAAACCATTGGTTCATAATTTCCATATATTATTTACATATATTACAATTCATGGAAATTTATTTACAAGAGGGATTAGAAAAAATGGTTGTCACATAGGTGCTCCAAAACCTATCAACATTATTTCAGTTAATGTTTGATATCCAAAGTAGTAGTTAGAAGAGAGAAAATGTGGCAAGATATACAAGGAGCAAGAATACCCCTACTTCCAATTTGCATGAACTAAGAAGACATTATTTGTTAAACATATATTTAACAACATTAAAATTTCATAACATTCATCAGTATATATAACATTTAATGGTTCTTTGAATCCTAAATGATGATCCC